>VCRD01000055.1:0-43658 GCA_006783055.1 Trinorchestia longiramus
GAAGATGGATGTGCAAGAGCAAAAGGTGAGAAAGTGGTAAAAGCTATGCAGTGGTGGGGAAGACTAAGCAGTGTGGCCAAATATTAGGGCAGCAGATAAGAATAAATGTGTCAGAGGATTTTGAAAGTATGTTGCAGTACCTAGCATAATGTTTTCATGAATGTTATGGCATGGAATAGAGGAGACCTTGAAAAGTTTGAGGTGCTGCAGAATAGGGTAGGGCGTTTGGCATTAGCCCCCCGAAATGGATGGCTGCAGAAGCTCTTAGAGGGGATCTAGAGTGTAGTGTTTTCTGAAAGAATGGTAAAGGCTGTGTTGAATTACTAGGAGAGAATTGAATGAATGGAGAATAAAAGGTGGGTTAAACGAATCTTCAAATGGAATCTGAGTGTGTCTTTGGGAGAAAATTTGCTGGGGGTATGCAAGAAAACTGAAAATTAAGAAGATTGTTTGTGTTAGAATTGGAAGAACTATGGACGATTGGTTGTTGAGAGGTCATGGAGGTAAAGGAATGGAGTGGGATTGCAATAAGTGAAAGATAGAAATTGAAAAACTAACAAAAGAGTATGGCCTGAACAAATGGAAGCATAGTATGCATGGGAAAACTACTTTAATTTGGTATGCCAGTAAGAATGTACTATGGTTTGAAATGTTTTATGATGGAAGTTTTGGCAGCCAACTCTTGTTTGCCATCAGATGTAAGGCATTAAGTGGAATAGGCATACATGGAGGTGGAATGAGGGGAATGCAAGGTTATGTCTGCAGAGTAACAGAGGAGTAGAGGAAACAGTTGAACATCTGGTCCTGGAATGTAGTAAATATGAACATGAGTGAGAGACCCTCATGGATGTGGTCCATGGGCAGTATGGAGAAAACAAGTGGAATGCAAGGTGTGTTGAAGAGGACTCTGGTATGAGATATCTTGTAGGGCTGAATGAGGAATGTAACATGACTGTTGTGGATGCAATGAAAGATTTCTTAGTGCATGCATGAAATAAGTGACAGTGATGTTGAATAGTCATTTTTTTTCAATGTGACTACCTGCTAAGCATGCAGGACTGTTTATGACAAGCTGGATCTCCCAGTGATGCCATCACTTGGCTGGTTTATTTGCATGGAATGACTCAGGGTGGCCCTAGAGAAATTACTTTAGAAGACCTTGGCTCACAGGAGAAAAACTCTGGGATACCATCCTGTTGTATGTGTGTGTGTGTGTATTAGGGGAAATTAAAGGCTGTTACAAAAGGCCCAGCCAAACGCTGACCCTCAAATCTAAGTCCAAGTCTAAGTCTAAGGTGTGCGTGTTTGCCGCGGGCATGCTCAAAGTCTAAGTTGAATTGCAAATTCAGTGAATGCATGTTGAATTGTGAACTATATGAATTCAGTGAATGATGCAGACATTTTGTGTTGACACAAAAACTAGTAAAGCAGTGAAAGATGTAACAATTTTGATGATATACCTTAAAATTTGAATGCTGACCAACATGAAGATTTGTGTAGAACTCAAATTTAGCCTTTGATATATTTCATTTTAATATATACAATGAATATATACTATAATTATGGTTTAACTAGTTTTATAGTTTATGCAAGCTCCAGCATTTTGCTGGAAACAGGAACTTTAATGAACCAAAGCATCCTTCTTCCCTGCTGCTAATGATGGTGACTTTGAATGGCTGATCTTGCATAAGTTGCCATGAGCCAAAATAGAAATAAGTTATGTACAGTTGGGAAACATTAAATCACTGTAACCCATTTACTAGGGCATGGAACTTGGGTATCAACCCAAGAATAGGCAAAATAGCTCATTCTTATTACCTTATTCTATTCTAGTTTATTCTATTCTAACTACTGGTGGGGGACTTATGCATGACTTGATAGTTTTGTAATCTGTAATATTTAATATTTTTGTAATGTAATTCAGTATTGAATCATATTTTTGAGTGTGGCAGGTATTGAACACCTTTAGTACAACAACAGGTACTTAATACTCAAGCAAATGTCAGAAACTTTGGAATGTATGAACATTATTGTGGTATTGAGAACTGTGTGCTTTTGGGATGCCCAAGTATTTTCATCTTACAGAACATAGTAATATTTTTAATGGAGTGTAGCAGAACAGAAATGTTTTATTGATAAAGAGCAAAAGTCCTGAGTTGAAAAATTGAAATTTTAGCTTAACCTTTGTTCTAAAAGAAACATTTATTTATGAGCAAAATTAGATGTTTGAATTTGAATGCTATTCATTGAAAAGTGACAGAGATACAGAAATTTAAATTTAATTATTAGGGGTTATATTTTATATGGCTTGTAGGAATTACAGTTGTATAAGGTTTTTTATTGCTGGTGTTGTAATAATTTACTAAATATTAGTATTTTCTTGAGTAAAAATTTTGTTGTGCTAGTTAAATTCTCATAGGTACTTGAAAGTTTTTACAAAAAACTAAGAAATGAGGATAAGAATTGAGATATTGTGGCAGTCATAATGATTAAAATATCTGTAAAAAATGTGCACCATAAATATTAATAATTTATGAGGAATGTAGAAACTATGAGAGGAGGAAATATTGATACATTGTCAGACACAGTTTACAATTTCATCATTACTACTTATTACAGTTGTTGTTTACTTATATAAATTGAACAAAGCTTGTTCTCAAAATGAAAAATTAAATTATGTAAAAATTAATTATCAAGTACACAAAATACAAAATGCTTGCAAGCCTTAATTCATCATATTATGTTTTTTTCTTGGGTGATAACTTAAAAACATGCAAGAAATTCAAAATAGATAATCAGCACTGTGGGTTTAAAATGGCAAGATTATTATATGGGTATGTACGTTTTAAATTCTGAATGGAATTTGTGTATTTTGGACATATAATGCATAAAACTGGAGAGCAAAGCATGTTATTTACAATGCAGTGATAGCAAAAGGATCATTTCTGCTATCAAGTAAAATATTATATGGCAATAGAAATGAACCATTTGGCCCATTTTTGGGTTGATATCACAGTCCCATGCTGAAGTAGAATGAAAAGAAGTGTAAACTGATGCAAGGAGATGAGAAAAATGTAACTATTGTCATGTGTAGTTTATATAATATCCAAGTATATTGTACTTAACAGAAAATTTCAACTTATTATTTGAAAATTAGATCAAATGAAAAATACAATATTATTGTTGATACTATTTAATTTTCATTTATTCTTCATTCTTTGTTTGGAAGTGCTGTTAATGTGGATTCAATTTGTTTTTTGGTTCTCCAGTTCTTGCCAATTAAAGGCTAGATGCAAATTAATTATGTGGCAATAGAATGGGAGATTTCATGTTTTATTGCATCTATTGATGAACAATTTTCTGGAAATCTTTCTAGTGCAAATATCATCATATAAGACATCTATTAATTGTGCAAAAAAAGAGCTGAAGTTATGTCTTGAAATAGATATTTTAATTGATTAATATTAGTGATAATTTTTCTTCTTAGTTTTCATAGGTGTGTTGTTACTAGTTGGAATTTATGTAATACTGTGTGACAGTTCAGGAATTAACTTTTTTGAATTTATATGTTCTATTGAGGCAATTTAGTGCTATTTGATGAGTTATTCCTTTTTTTTTGCTCTGGTTCAGTAGAGTCATTATATTTGTGTTTATATTAATTTTCATATTGTTGTAGCAAAGAGCTTTATGTTTCTAGAATGTTAGAGTTCATATGCCAAGTTTCCTCATGCAATGACAAACTTGTTTCTTCTAGCTTGAAGTCACTGTCTTCTTCTATCTTGAAGTCACTGTCTTCTTCTATCTTGAAGTCACTGCTGTGCATCTATTTGTGTGTCCTGTAATGTCACTGATTTGTCACCTCAGGTCAAGAGATACTATAACTTACTCATACCAAATGTGCTTAAAATTGTGAAAATATTTCATACTCTAATGTATCTTTGTTTTCAGATGTAGACAGTCACAGAGTCAATCTTACAACTAAGACAAGATCATAAGGTTGCAGTAGAAGCTGGAGGATGGAGAAGTTTTCTCTGCAAGATTATAGTCTGGCCAAGCAAGCTGTCAAGGTAAACTCAATGATTTACAGTCCTGTTTTGTATCTATGCCAAACTCATCATCAAAATGTTATTTTTATCTGAATTTCCTATACCTATATTTCATGTCACCAGTTACTTCTTGCTCACAGTGATATTTTTCCTATTACATATTCATTTATTGTCAGTCACTGATTGCCCTAATTTCTCCTGTGGGAGGACCTATATTACTGTGTCATCAGTGAGAGTAATGCAGCTTATGTGCTGCTCTATCCTCTTGGATCTTCTCTTCTTTGAATAAACTTCATAGTTTACGTAATTCTTTGATACAAGAGAAATATGCTGGTGTGGAAAGTAAGAATTTAAGTTGAATTATAAACTCATACAGGAAAATTTTCATTCATGATGTTACTGATTCAAGCCTCATTTTTTAGTGTCATTTACAATAGAAACGGTAAAGACGTAGACTGATTTCAATTCTGAAATATGAATGGCTCCTTAGTTGCCAATTTTTTAAGGGGGCATTTTAGTGAAAATGGTACAAAATTTCGATTTTTGGTTTTTGAATTGTGATTCTTATGTTGCCAAAAAAGGGGCACAATCGTTTTTAGATATTGATTTTTTTTCAAAACAATTTATTTTTGTTTTAGCATGAAAACTAAGAGGAGATCAATTTGGGTCGAAAATCAAAAAATACTGTATTTACCCATGAAATCCCCATTATTTCGAAAAAAATGAGGAAAAGTACAAGAATAAAATGTGTTCTAAACCCAATTTTACCTACTATGTTACGCTTAGTGTCGTCGTACCATGTATTTAAGCTTTTCACTAAGATGCCCCCTTTTAAGTACAGCTCTTTTTTTTGGGAGTCCATGCTAAATGTTACAAACATACACTATTTGTAGTAGGTGCTGGAATTTTTCTTTCTGTGTTGATTTCAAGTGATAAGGGAAAAACGTGTGCATTGAAATCTTTGAACTGTGCTATTTTGAGGCTTTGGTGATTCATCAATTTGTAATAAATCATTGAACATCAAAATTGTCAATTAATCAAATAAATAACAAGCTCTCGTCAAATAGTCAAAAGGTTGAGAAAGTGCCACAAAGTAATTGACACTAGATTGAGAGTTAACATTCCATGATGATGAGCATGATAATATTATACATAAGAACCTATGGTCTGTTTTGCCTGTCTTTCAATAATCACAAAGAATTGCAGTAACTGTGTTAAGTGCGATAATTTTATTCTTGGTATCACGTTCATGAACAAGCTTTTATAATTTGAATAATTGTTACATGGTGGTTTTAAAATCTGTGATTATTTTTTAAAATAGTCCATAAAACTTGGTGTGCAATTTTTTATGTTTCAAATTTTATGAAACTAAGAAATAAAATGCGAAATAGGATTCAAGAGTTCTTTCAAGGGGGAGGTATGAGAACTGTTTTATTATTATCCCATTGTTTTTCTTCATTTTTTTAGTAAGAGTTGTTATTCAATAGCGATAGAGCATTTTTCAGATCAAGTGTGTGTTTCTTTAGATAAAATAATAATAATCACTCATTCTGGCAGATTTTCTAAATCTTTCATCAAGTACAGAGTGTTTAACACTCTTCCAAGAAAGGAGCGAAAAGCAAGGAGAACTTGTATCAAAATTTTAGTATGTCAAATTGCGTACATGCTCCGGAGTGGTGGGTTATAATCTAGAGGTCTTTTGCCCATAGGCTTGGGAGCGGGAATATCGGTCTCTGCACGACTGCAGACCCGACCGCCAGGCACTGTCTGCCGCATCCACTGACGTCCAGGCTGCCTACTCCACCTATTACAAACTCAGGAAGGTGTTCGGTGCCGGCGATCAACATTCTAAAGATGAATCTGCTCACCCAAGTAACTCATTTGATTCTAAACAAGAAACGAAACGTGACGATCCGAGTGAAAGTATTTCCAGCAGAAGTTGTTCTGAACAAAGCTCTGGGGACTTGGCTGGGTCTGAACTCTCCTCGAGTTCGGAGGGAAAGACTTCTAGTAATGGTGCACTGTGTGTTGCGGTTACTGCACGTGAGTCCAGTGGACCACCTATGAAACCTCTGTGTAATGAAATTAAAACTAAAGAAGATATTTCGTTGGCGATGCAACCAGTTTCTGGTCGGTCCGACAACATGGTCAATAGTACTGATGAAACTACTTGCAGTCAAGAAGTGTTTGGTCGATTTCTGAACAGGCCAACGAAAGATCCTTGCAAGAAAGTTGATCGTGCTCCATTGTCTGATCTTTATTCTAAATTAGCCCAGAACATGCGAGAGAGCTTTCTGGCGTCACCTTCAGTCCCGCCTGTCAAACTCTCTTTGAAAAGCAGGGCTTCAAAATCAAATAACAAATCCAGGGATTCTCTCAAAAACATCGCCACTTCAGCTCACAACCATGGGAATGTGAACGGCTTCAACAGCGAGTCTACAATTAATAGAGCTGAGGGGGTTGACGGAAAAAATGTTAGCTATGAATGTTTATCGACAAGTATTAACGAGATGCCAGAGCTGAGCACCAGTATTGAGTGTAGCGTAAGTGAAAAAGCTGTTGCAGTGCCAGATGAAAGTGACTATAGTTCACTTGATCTATTCAAAAATTCGTTCAAAATTCGTGGAGTAGCCAAACGCAGTGCAGCGCATGCCATTAACCTAATACCAGGATTAGCCCTGAATTCTGGACGTTTAAGCGGCAGTATTAATGCTGGCTGGGTCCAAAGATGCTCTAAATCTCTTAGTAATGATGACGAAGTAGTCTATGACTTCAGTGAAGAGAACCACAAGTTATCACCTGACGTACCCAGAATTGAAGTGTCTTCCGACCGAAAGTTTAAGAATATGATTGATCAAAATTCCTCTTCGTTGAAAGCTGATTCTCTTGTAATTAATGATACTGAATCACTCATTGTTCAGAACAACTCAGTTAGTAACGTGCTTGAGAGCAAAAAGAAACTGACGAGAAGTCCTTTTAAAGTCATGGCAGAGGCCTTAAACTTTTCTGAGACGTCATGTAATGATGTCTCCTCAGTCAATTCATCGAGTTCTCAAGAATTATCGTGTATTCCGTCTATAGCTTCACGTTACTCCTGTTCCTCTGACGTTTATCGTGATAATTTGTCATATACTCCTGGTTCGTCAGATAGTACAGTTTGTATAACTTCTACATCTGATAGTGAAAAATTATGCACTTCACCTTCAATTTCAGTTCCAACAAATACTGTCAGTGCTGTAACTTGTACCTCTGAATTTAGTGAACCTCCTCTCACTGTCTCAACTTCCAGAGGATCAAAAAGGAAAGCCGAACAGTCACTTGATGAACTTGAAGAGTCAGGAAAGATAGTTTCAGTTTGGCCACCGCCAAAGAAGAAGAGATTATCTCGGGTTACAAGGAACAGTGAGGAAGAAATAGATCGACACAAGTTGACAATAAGAGCGCGAAAAATTGAGACTGAGTCGTTCAATGAAAATTCTAAGAAACCAATGCAAGTTCGAGTACGACGTAATGCAAAAAATCGAAATGCAATTAATTCGAGCGTCAGTGGCAATGAATTCAAGGCTCCTTGTCATACTCTCCCAAAGTTTAATTCTAGTGCTGAATGTCACACACAATATGAAAAAACTTCTGATGATGTAACTTGCAGTTTACCAAGAGACTCAACTAATACTGATGAGGCCGCAGTTCCTGAGTATGACGAGCAAGTTGAACTAGAGAAAATCTCGAAAGGTGGTGCCAAAAGAAAATTCTTGAGCAAAGAAGAGCGACTTAACGACAAGGTGAAACGGGGTACTCTGAATCACAACTTTGTTAAGATAGATCTGAAAAAGAAGACTTATGCACGTGGTAAAAAAACGATGACCGGCGGCAAGTATCGACGAATGGAATGGAAACGTAAACAGAGCCTGAAAAATTCAAGCGGCAAATCATCAGTGGGTGGAAATAAGAAGAATCTAACTTGTCACAAGTGTGGTGACTTTGGTCACTGGGCTGCGAGGTGCCCAGGGAAAATGGCTAAAATGGACTTCACTGATGCTTGCGAACGACCAGCTCTTTCTTTTTTGACTCTAGAAGAAGCAGAAGATATGGCTAGAGGCATAAAAACGTCACATGATACTACAACGACCAGGATATTTCTTCCTCCTCCTGGGATCTCTCCGAGCCAAGTTTCATTAGACTCGACTGAGACCGAGAACAGTTCAACAGAAAAGTGTCCTTCAGATTGTGATGGAGGAAGTAATATTAACGGCATGACTCCACCTATTGGGGAGACTGTAAGCCAGGCCCAGGACAGCGATGACGACGACGGTGAGAGGGAATTGATTCAAATTGAAGACGCGGCCAACTTACCATTGACCGCTATGGATGGTGATGAGCTCAATGAATCATTTGATATTGATGAAGTGAACCAGTTGGAAGCTGTTGCTGTTAGGCAAGAATTGCTAGAAAGTACTTCATCAGGGGAAAGTCAGTCAAGCTCCAAAGGATCATTAAATTTCCAGAAGCGAAAAAGTGCCGAACCCCTGCTGCCGAAAAGCATTACTGCGTGTCCTCGGGAAGTGCTGGACACTCTTTTGATGTTTGGCCACTCCAGCTTTCGTCCCGGGCAAGAAACTGCCATCCTCAGAATTTTACAAGGCAAGAGCACGCTGCTCGTGCTGTCCACAGGGTCTGGTAAGAGTTTGTGTTACCAGCTTCCTGCTTACATGTATGCCCAAAAGCAGAAGTGCATTACTCTTTGCGTGTCACCTTTGGTGTCACTGATGGAGGATCAAGTTACTGGCCTACCGTCATTCTTACATGCAGTTTGTTTGCACACAAACCAAACACCGCAGCAGCGCAGCAAGGCTTTGGATGCTGTCAAGAATGGTCAGGCGCACATACTTCTGGTGTCACCTGAAGCTGTTGTGGCCAGCGGAGCAGGAGGTGTACTAGGCACCCTTATGAAAGACTTGCCTACTATTAGCTTCGCTTGTGTTGACGAGGCTCATTGTGTGTCTCAGTGGTCGCATAACTTTCGTCCATCGTACCTGAGAGTGTGTAGCGTGCTGCGTGATCACTTGGGAGTACGAACTATTCTAGGTTTAACTGCAACCGCTCGTCATGAAACCACTCTAAGTATTGCAAGCCACTTGAAAGTAGAGGATCTGGACTCGGGAGTCATCAGGGGTAGCAGTGTGCCTCCTAATTTACTGCTATCTGTCTCACGAGATGCAAACAGGAACGAGGCTCTCATACAACTGTTGCAGGGCGACCGTTTTGCAAACTGCGAATCGATCATTGTGTACTGCACGAGGCGCGATGAGTGCGAGCGTGTCGCCACTCTGCTGCGATCTCAACTTCTCACAACCCAAAAGATCGACGTGAAATCTAACTTGAAACGGAACCGAGGAATTTCTTTAGATGCAGAGGCTTATCATGCAGGTTTATCAGCAAGCCGCCGCCGACAAATTCAGAATAAGTTCATGTCAGGCAAAGTGCGTATTGTTGTTGCAACTGTTGCTTTTGGGATGGGCATAGACAAGGCTGATGTACGCGCAATTATTCACTATAATATGCCAAAGAATTTAGAAAGTTACGTTCAAGAGATAGGACGTGCTGGACGCGACGGCTTGGTATCTCAGTGTCACTTATTTTTAGATTGCCTTGACGGTAGAGACGTCCAGGAATTAAAGCGTTTCATATTTGTGAATTCTGTAGATCGTGTAACGGTAAGAAAACTCTTGGACAAAGTTTTTGACCCCTGCATCTGTACAAAACTGCAGAACCTGGACACAAATGCGTCTTCAAGTGTTGCAAATGAACGCCGTACTTGTCCCAAACATGAAGTTGCTCTTTCAGTGAGTGATTTAGTTGAATCTCTCGATATACCAGAAGAGAATATTTTAACACTTCTATGTTATTTAGAATTACGGGACGAGGACTTGTTACAGCTGTTGCCTAGCGTTTACGGGTCATGCACTGTCACCTGCTACGGCGGAGCTGCACAGCTCTGCGCTTCTAGTAAACGCTGTCCTCCATTGGCTGTTGCGATCGCCAAAGAATGTCAGCGAGGCATCAGTCATCAGACGAGTAACTCCATCACTTTTCCTGTGGTGCAGGTGGCAGCTCAGATGGGCTGGAATAGTGGCATTGTCAAGCGAGAACTGAAGGCGCTCGAGTGGATGACTGCAGGGGGCTCGGTAAGACCGTCTGGCGTCAAAGTGGAATTTTCAGATCTCTCTTTCCATTTGATGGTTAGAGGTAATTTGACTGATGATGAACGAGATATGATACTGGATGAGCTTCACTCACGGGCTATTAAGCAAGAAACCGACCAGCTGAAGCAGCTGCAATACACACATCAAACTCTGCGCGCGGCGTCTCACGCATCCATACTTCTTTGCTGCGATCAAGTTGACGAGAATCGGTGCGCAAATCTGAGGGCTGCCATCGCCCGCTACTTTGAGCCTAACAGCACCGAGCTGGAAAAAGTTGTTCTTGAGAAGGACCCTGAGCTCTCATCTGCATTGGAAACGAACGTGAGACAGGATGTTCGATCGCTGCTCAGTACTCACACTGACCAAACATGGACAGCCCGTGCCGTGGCTCGCGTCTTCCATGGTATCCAGTCGCCTAACTTCCCCGCGAACGTGTGGGGCCGCGTGAGGAGGATATGGAGGGCGCAGATCAATGTGCCTTTCAAACAAGTCTTGACCATCGCACAACAGGAAATAATCAAGTGGAGAAGGCTATAAGTCTTGGGTATTTTCTTCTTTCCCATGAGAAAGGTAGTGCCTCATTATGTCATTGTTGAAGCAGTTATTTGTACAACTGGATGGAATAATGTGACTACATCATGAGGTATGAACGACTCGCAGCACAAAATGTAATTGAAAGACTCGTGAAGTTTTTGATCTTCTGTCTGTACGATTTTATCATGACAAGATGCGTGAAGGCTCCACACTTTCAGCTTCTATAAAGGAGTACGCTAATATTCATTGCTCGTTTTCGTATCTCGCGGATACCTCGAGCTACCCACCGCATACGTAGCACTGATGGTCATTTTATTGAAGCTTGTCGATAATTTCATGTTGGTATATGTGGCTCTTCATTCATGGAGGTTAGATGCCCAGGTGGAGATCAGTGTCTTATTTTCATATTTCTTTATCTCAAAATGTTCGAGTGTCGGACGTTTCTGACTCCCTTCCTCCACTAAGATTTTCGTTTTTTTGTTTCATTTTTTTTGGACGTGAAGTGATTTTAGGGCCAAATCCTATTTTTAAAGGAGGTATTTTAGTCAGTATTCTTGAAGAAGTGAAAATAATTGTGAGGTGATTTTTATGTAAAGTCAGATGTATGTGAATGATCTCCGAGTGTCGTGAACTGTAAAACAGAGATTTTTTAATCTACTCATAGTTTGCAGATATAGTCCTGAGATCATTCGACATTTTATCGATAATTCATAAAATTGAAATATGATGCATTCACAAGTACTCTAATTTTCAGCCTATGTCAAACAATTTCTCCGACAGAAACTTATACGATTTGCTTCATTCGACAACATTCACAATTGACTTTCGTAAGAGATCAAGTGGATTGTTCGCTGTGCTGCGCTTGGCTGCAAAGATGCTTTTGCTCGAGGGATGTCTTAATCGTAAATGTGGACAAGTGGAAACGGTATTTCATCTAATAATTTGCCTAAATCTACATCTGTTTTAAGGTGAGTTAAAACTGAAGACCTTCACTTTCAGCTCTCTCTTTTTCTCTAAGAACGCACAGTTTGCTTAGCGCGAGCCCCAGTACGACGCGCGAAGTATCAGGCTGTGATTGAGTCAACATTTCCTGGGCAGATTTCCAGTGGGTGTAGAGAGATGTGAACTTTTGTTTACTCCACAAGTTTGTATCCACTTACCTGATGGATGATATGGACGCTTTTTCGGAGCAGTCAGGACAAGCAGTCACATTAAACGAACACTGAGTCTTGTTCAGCTTTTCCTACACAGCTGCTGAACCTTTGTCTGAGCATAATTTCCAAAAGTTTTATGCGCGTACAGCGATGTACTATGCCTCAGAGTTCTAAGTATAATTTTACATCTCGTAATTCACGGTCATTTGATATTCGATTGTGTGCTTTCATTCACGTGTAAGTACCTGATTACTGTCAGAATTATTATTAGAAATGTGTTATCATTATCATATTGAGTAGATATGAACAGTATTTGTATGCCAGAAATTATTTTTATGGTGTTTTTTATAGTAACGTACATTTAGAATCTTAATTTTAAAACACCCAGTTACTTAATGTAATTTAAAGACTTTGTTTATCAACTTAGTTCATTCATTCGATAAAAATTTAAAAACTCGGGAAATGTACCTCATACACTTGTTCTGCAAATTGTATCTGCATGTGCGCCGGATTCTTGGATTTATTTGCGTACTAGTACAGCTAAAGTGCAGTGTAAGATAGTATTCGTTTGGTGTTTCGCATCAATAGTAAGTAGAACAATGGCTATGTCCATCAACCCCAAAGTTCAAGTACATTTTTATATTCTTAAGCTTCTTTAATTTGAATTTAGGATATCTCTACTAATACCCGGTTTTTCCGCGTGCACTTTATTAGCCCTTACATGCATAAAAAAAATTAAAGGTGCCGCTGAACGGCATCTGAAGGTTCTAACTGCTTAAATTGATGAATACGTAAATAACGCAATTGAAATAACTCTTCTGAGCAGGCCTCTGAAAGAGTAGAAATATGAGCGTTTAAAGTGGCACAAAGACTGACACAATTCATTTGATCAGCTCAAGTGTCATTGAAAGATACTGAATCTTCGAATAATTTAAATTTCTTTTTGGCTCGTGGAGCAGGCGTCGCTATCAGACTTGCAACGTTCAGGTCGACAGCCCAGTTGCCGAGCAGGACATCATCACACGTATATCACTCAATTTTTCTTGAAGACTTGTAATAAAACTGAAAAGAGGTCAATGATTAGATAACGGTCAAGACCAAAAACGAACTTGTCCAAGGAAAATGAAAAGTGCAGCGGTAGGCCGTTATAGTGTTGCTTCTATAAAATATAAATAATCAACAGTTTAGCATCACGGTTCACAGTTCAGACAACTCCAGGGTACACTTGTCCATCATCCTGCGTAATGAATCACAGAAACGCATTTTTTATCCCTTAAACTTTCCAAACTGTATTAACATGTTACCAGTAAATTTTCCAGATTAGGGAATATAGTGACACTTTCGTCCGCACTGATTCTAATTAACTTCCGTAGAGTCTGCGGTTCCAAACAGAACAATGGCGAGTCACAGGCCGCGCCAAGAACAGCACTCTACCAGGACCAAGGGAAGTATTTGCGACCAGTCCGTACTCGCTATAGACAGACCTTATATTATGTACCATGAGGTACGGCGCTTCCACACATGGTGCTACGGGTTTTTATCTTACAACAATCATGAAAGCTTGTACTTTATTGTGGTCGCCATCAGGTGCATTGAAAGTTTTGAAACGCACATTCTAGGAAAATTTTTGAAAAAGGGCTTGAGCTGTTGAACCTCAAAATTTGACATTCATTTTGAATTATGACGTACAGAAAATACATGGACTGGTAAATGTACGAGGAATAAATGCTGTACGGGAAAATAAAAACTTGAGTCTACTTTTAACTAATCTGTTGTAAAACTAATCAGCCTACAATTGCACTCGGTACATTTCATTAATCCGTTAAACACAAGCATTTCAAATCTTAAATAATAAAATTGTCTTAATTTTCACAGGTACCGTATTTGACGGTATAGGAGACACTTTTTCCAAAACTTTGTCTCAAAAAATCGCCCTGCGTCTCATCATTGAAGGTGAAGTTTGAGACCTCCCGTAGGCCTAGGCTAATCTCTCTAACGCTCACTAACCCAGCTTACGCTCAGTGCTTCGTCATATATGCCGTCAAATACGGTAAGTATTTTGTGAAACAAACATTCCATAGGAGTTAAATTGCCTAAGTTGCTGATTCATAACACCCAAAATAAAAGATAGTTTTAAGTGAGCTGACCTAACTAACGCAAGGGGTTTACTATTACCCAGCATATTAGGAAGCTAATTAGAAGCAAATGAAAACATGGTATGAGAAAGCCTGAGAAACTCCTATGAGAGATAGAAGAAGAATGTAATACTGGGCCAACATAGCTACATAGCGACCTCCAATCAGCGTGATTGATGTTGAAACGATCAGCACAGAATTATTCTCAGGTCAGACAACCCAAAGTAGTGTTGACAAGTTGCATATCAGGGTACCTAGAAGTTAATAGCGTGGGCGTAGTGACGGGATCTGGTAGATTTCTACCAAAGAGAAGTCTCAAAAAGCTTAATCTCTTTCGTCGATAAAAGTACATAAGTTTTTACGTTTCGATACATGAATTAGTCACAAAAAAAATTAGAATCATACAGAAATCTAACCCTGAATAACTTAGTTTACCACGCCACACTTTTAAAATAATCAATGGAAGCAAAGTTCAAGTTTTGAAGTTATTCATTATAAAGTGCGATATACGAGATCGAACACATTTCTACACATAAAATTTGAGAGCAGAAGGTAAAATTCAATATATTTACCCTACGAGTACACAAACAACATGGAATGGTAACCGATTTTGAAATAAAAAATTATGTAAAGAGTAGAAACAACGCATCGCCCAAGAATTAGACATACGAATCAGCTAGCGTTTGAAACTAATGAATAAATGTGACAATCATAAGTTGACAAAAAATGAAACCAAATACTGAAGCATCGTTAAGTATAATTACAGTTTTTCAGTTTCCATTGGTGACCGGTTCATTACACTTATATCTAAGGACAAATCACAGACAAGTCGTGCACAACGTATGGCCCTCGACTTTTCTTATGCATAAGCGCCCACCTGAGGCAGTCTCAATTGGTGCACTTTTCATTGAAAATTTTCGAAAATTACAGCTGAAAAATCTATAGCTATGGATTCTAATCATGGGACGAATGATTGAATATTAATCTTTACAACTGGGTAATGTTTAACTTGTTAATCACATTATCAATTTCGATTGTATCAATTTCTTCTCCACACAACAATTAGAATCAAAGTGCGCGAGCACTTTAGCCACATTGCCACAACTACTGCACTCAAACCGTAACTTAACTGTTGCTTTCACGAAGCAACAACTTGATACAAAAAACATCGCCCTCACCAAGACTGAAAGCGCAGTAATCGTATGGAGGTAACTGGTGCCGCTGTTAGGTAGGAAACAAACTCACATTCACTCCCGCCGCAAATTGTCCAGTCTGGCCTGAATGTCGTCATCGCCGTCATCCCCCACAGCAACTGCAGGGGCTTTTGACGGGCCCGTGGTGGAAGCAAGAGTTGCCCCCGTAGAAGGCAGATCGCCCAGACCTTCCGTCATTTGAAGGCCAAGCTCATCCAGCACTTGCGACACAATCGCATCACTGAAAGTGAACAGAAATCTTTTACTGATCTGAGGCACGAAACGAGTACATTTCAGTAGTGGCAAGCTAAAGAGTACCTGAACAACGCTAAATTCTGACATGTTCGTTCAACAGCTTTTGCGTCGTAATTGCTCATTTGAGAACTTTCTCAGATCTTAGAACATCTATTACTAAGACATTTAAATCAATTGGATACTAAGCGAGATGCTGAAGATTCTATAGTACATTCTTTCCTTTTGTTACCGACAGCCGACCTCAAATTGCCTTACAGGAAATGTGGCTACAGATCTAAAATGGATGTATAATGGTTCAAAGAAATTGTAATTGAAACTGTATCCCTACTTTTGTTATTGGACCACGGATAGTGAAATAAGCGCAGGGAAAAAATTAAATATACGCATAAAATAGGCCTAGTTCCACATTTTAAACTTGTTACTTTCATATGGCTGCATTGGTGCAGAGTGCGTAGGTATTATTTTCCCGTGTGATATTGAAAAGAAAAGATTATTTCTTACCATGTTCTGTGATTGCTTAAGGCAGGCCAATCATCTATTAATACTAAAATGAAGTCCTATTTGAGCAACCTGAATACGTAGAGCAAAGGAAATGACATTTTGTTACTGCTCCTATTAGCTGTGGTACTGAACACTTAGGTTCTCCTTCACATTCTAAGACGCCATTGCAAGAATGCTACAAAAACTGAAGTGTAATCGAAATTAAAACTTGGGATTTCTTTTTATTATTTCTCAACTACCTTCCTAATTATTTCGTGGGCTAAGAAAGATGTTCCTAATACACATACAAATGTACACATCGAAACAGTTGTCAACCTCTTGGTACACTTTTTTCTCACCTCGAATTTCATTGTTTTTTCAAGGACAAGCTGTTTGGTTATTTCAAAAATCCGAGCTGGCTTAATACCTCTGCACTCACTAATACCCGGCAGCTCACACCTGTCTCTAGAACCATCCCATCACATTTCCCACTTCATCATCACCCTGTCCCTCCTACAGTCCTGGTTGAGAAACATTTTATCACATAAAAATCCTTTCTTTGCTGCTCCAGGAAGTCACACTGCACCATACAAAAGGGACAGAAAAATTACACATCACACACTTCAATACATGTTGCAATGCTCCCTATATATAGTATGCATTTGCATTGAATTATCCACTTCTCCTTAATCATTGGACGTGCAGTGTTACTGGACCCTAGGTAAACAAAGGCTCTCGCTTCACAAAAAAGTAAATACATAACAAAGAACTGTACAAATTTAAGGAAAGGAGCAAATTTAAGGAAGGAACAATGCTCTGAGCTGAAAACTTCTCATATTGAGGTTGATTATTGAATTCATCCTTCACTAGCTTAGTCACCTTACTAACCTTTCCTCCTCGTCGTCTTCTCCCTCCATGGCATCATCGATGACATCGTTCATCATTTCCTCCTTCATGTTCATGATCTCGGTTTGTTTCTCAAACTCCTGCATGATGTGCTGAATTTGCGGCAACTGCAGTTGTCTGTGCCACACAAACAACAATAACACATGAGTACATACGTAACCAGCTGTCCAATATAAAGGTAAACAATTACAGAACATGGAAAACCAAAAAATGCAGCAGTACAATTTGTAACTTGACATAAGACAGCTCATGAAATAACCATGGAGTAGCGGCTGGAGTTTAATACATGCTTTAATTTTTTCATTACTCAAGAAACGTCAAACAAGAAAACTTGCATGTAGAAAGTACACCATGGATTTTTTGATAGATGCACCTAAAATGAAGCACTAATTATGAGATTCAAACATGTTTGTAAGAAAGATGTTACTTTGGTGTTTAATTTCAGAGCTTTTCATATGTCATTGCACCCTCAGCCACAAGCAAGGCTTCAACACTGGTAAGTTTCTACGGTCTCTCTACTCACTAAACAACTCAAAAATTGTACCGATCAGTTAGGCCATTGTGATGCGGGAGGTTATTCCATTTATCAAACTGTGCCTCTAAAAAATAATCCGCTGGGTTACTTCAGAGGCCAAACATTTAGGGAAGGTGATACAACATCAATTTTGAGCCTCATAAGCGTCAGTGTGGGCAGTCTCACTGACTAACAACCAGGTCACTCTCAGCTATTCACTCATCCCTGGCTTTAGCAACATTACTTCCATTTAAGTGTAGATTTCAGTGTTACGTTTAAGGCCCTCACAAACGGCAAAAAAAGGCTGGTATTCCTCCTGCTGCTGATAATCTCAAGTACCCCAAATATGGTACTCAGTCTTCCTTACCTATAGAACACCTCTGAGGAGCACAATCCTCTACCTTTCTGTGAATCGTTCAAGTCTTCCTGGTGACTTGAAGCTGGTCAGTAATATTGAGGGCCCTCACGTGAGGCGCTAAATAGTATCACTACAAGCCTGCACTGCAAACTTATGGAATATAAATTTAGTTCAAATGCGAAATTATTTGAATGAGATGTAGAACCAAAATGGATTTCTTGCAGCAATCTAATTATTTTCACACTGCTTTAGATACAGGGTTGATAAGTTGTTAGCAAATTTATGGTGCACTTCCATAGAAAATTATCAATTTAATAAAAATAGACACTCAAAAATTAGGCAAAATGTAAGTTTTCATCCCTCAATACAGAGTAGCTTTAGAAACAGAACTTAAATTAGTTCTCCTGTAGAACAGCTCACAGAAATTAATATCAAACTCCTTGGAATAATCAATGTCATGGTAACTTAAGATCGGTGAGCATTGCATTAACTTTTCTAGAAATGTGAGTTACTTAATGTTTTGTCTCAAAAGCCCACAAAATTTAAATTGCTATAGTAATTTCATGTCCATTTGACAATCATTAGTTCATGTGAAAGAATATATTAACACTTTTTTGACTCATATAAGATACCACTAGGGAAAACTCGTTTCATACACAGGAATCACAATCCCATAATAAAAAGTTCACATAACAATTATGGATTAATATCAATATCAAGGGTGAAATGTACACACTATCACATCTTACCCATTTGAAATGATGAACCTTACAATAATCATGACAGTATGTCTATCATGTGGTTTCAATACAAATATTCACAAATTCCAGAATACAATAGAAAATGCTATAATCATTTATTTCATTTTAATTATTTATTTAATCCTAGCTTTTCAAATCATGGATCTAATCCTGATCATTGTAAGGACACAATGTGGTATGTCTTATCATACCTGCAATGTTAGAAAGCGATACACATTTTGCTATAGTGACAAAGTTGTGATTGCTACTTCAATTATCAAATAAAATTATAAAAAATTATAAGTTTTAAAATTATGCACTGTGATATTACAATTGACATAAAAGGGCTATTCTTACAATATTCACGTAAGAGTTAAATTGAGCTTCACTCTATACATAACACTTTAAAAAAATTCGTGCCTTCAGCCTCAAATTTTGCATGAGAAAAGCATTGGTTTTGTCCCTTGCTATCATTCTAGCTTATTAAGAGGATGCGACCAATGGTTATAGTTTACCATATCTCACTTTTTGCCCAAGTTAGGCTTTGAAGATGAGTTACTCACTTGTTCATACTCATCATTGCTTTGGTGACTCCTTTCATTGCCTGGGCCATCGAATTTTGACTTTTGAGGGTAGTGATTTTGAGGGAAACAGCCTGGATTTGGGCACGCATCATGATGAACTTTTTGACATAGCGACGCGTCCGCACCAAGTCCTTGGCCATCACCTTCACTGCATCCTGCAAGCAAAATCATTACAATTAGTGAAGCACTCACAAAAATAAAAACCTCAGTGATTTGGGATGAGCAAGCCAGGGAAGTTGTTCTCAGTAGGGATACAATAATATTTCATCTCCAACCCCATAAAAGAAACAGAAGAGAGGATGTTGAGCTGAAAAAACATAGTAAACATTGTAATAAAGCAGGGTATGTCTGGCTTGTCTCTGGTCATTTCTCTTATGATTCCAAATCTGAGAAGGTAACAAGCTTTAAGTAGTCAGTTATACACACAGTAAAGTAAAGAATAATATGAGCTCATGCGAGAGATGGCAATGACCACCCCTTCGGCAGATCAACGTCACAATTTTCAGGCGGTGACGTTGAGATCCCGGCAGGCGCCAGGCGCTGATTGGTCAATTTTTTGGCAGGCGGGACACTAGATGCCGATACATGACACAAAAGAAATACTGACTGATGGATTCGAACCTACGTCGCTAAGATTATCCATCCCTAACACACTGGCCTTATACCACTCGGCCACAAGATATATACTTAGAGAGAACGTTCAAATCATTTTAACCCTTAAAGAACGAAGTTGGCTTGAGAGGGTCCAGTGTCAAAATTAACAAGCCCGTCTAATATCGTATTCATGAACCTCACTTAATAACATTATTAGAACAAACGTTTATGACTTTTCTGTTACGTAGTTTGAAAGAAAAATAATGGAAAAGTGACACGGAATTCAACTTGATAGACTAAAACTCCTTTCTGCATTACTCAATCCGGAAAATTATCAACTTCTCTGTAATGTGAAAATTATAATTGTTTGATTTTAAATTATCGTATTTTCATAGTGAACATCAAGAATAATAAAGATATTTTTTGCACCTTCTCCTATGTATGAACCGAGTACATTCAGAGCATCCCAGAGTCTCTTATTCAATAGTACCATTGTGGGTATGAAAATGGAATTTCAATAGTAGAAGTGGATCTACAAGAAATTTAAAGAGAAAATAAAATATTCCTATTAATTTTTTATGCTCATGAGCATTATTTGTTTAATTCTATCGTTACACTTTATTACATCTCGTAATTCTTATCTAAATTTTATGTATTTATGTAGTAGCAAATGTGTACCAGCATTAGACAATTGTTTCAAGATGTTTCCCATTGTTTTTTTATTGCTTTGAAATCGGCATAAATTTGACAGAAGCGACAGTTTGCCTGACTCGTGAGCCAATTTGGGCTTGTGAGCATGTCACTTGGGTGCCATAATTGGTTAACTTCCGTGCACGTCACCGTGACGTCACATCATTTCATGACATTGCAGTGTTGACAATTTGCAAGTGCTCCTACTATCCTTTACTGTACTGTGGTTATACATCTTTACCAGGGAATGAAACAGAACACTTGAAGTAATACAGAAAATTTGGTAAAAAAGTAGAAAACCAAATTATTTACTTTTCTATGAAATTATCAATTATGATACTTAAGTACAAGAAGTTTACAGAAGCTAGTTGAAAAACCAATTCAGTATTAGGTGCTCAAGAGAATAAGAAAAAATTGACTACCAATACACATAGGTATTAGGTTCAAAGGAACAATTTTATACTTGAATCTATGAAAATCATATTTTTTTAACAGAAACTGCGACTTTTCCTAGTCTTTAAATAGTCCCATGAAGTATTGACTTTAAATATCTGCCATAAATTTTATTCACTAGTTGTGTTTAAATTGGTACAAG
Organism: Trinorchestia longiramus; assembly: GCA_006783055.1. NCBI lineage: Eukaryota > Metazoa > Arthropoda > Malacostraca > Amphipoda > Talitridae > Trinorchestia > Trinorchestia longiramus. The sequence continues at coordinate 20,982 of VCRD01000055.1, forward strand.
TTACAACTTAATAACATTATTGAAGAGAAAAGATACATTTTATAAAATTTACAATTTAATACACAATTACTAAAGTAAGTGAGTTTTTATTTGTAGTTTGCAGTGAAGAGTAGCATACTCAGCACAATCAGATTACAATGACCTGTCATGCAAGAACCAAGCCAGAAAATGCTAATAGCAAGTTTCAGAAATTTCCCCTTATGTACTGAGAAAGCAACCATAGGCACTTACCTGACCTACTTACCAACTTGTATGAACCCTGGATATATCTTTGCTAAATTTTATAGATGGTTGTGTACAAAGCAATTAACAAATGAATATAACTCAAATAATGGTTGCATAAAGAATGGAATAAAACTGATTTTGGAGATGTGAATAATTTTGAACAGGTGAGCACAGATGATGAAACAATGGTATAAGTTCTTACAAATTGGTATTCAGTAACTACAATAGATAAATTGTATGCATCAAATTTCCCATCATAATGACTTTCTAGAAGGTGGAAAAATGTCCAAATATGAAGATAATGCAATACAAAAAGAATTCAGATATTAATAAATTTGCATTATACTATACAGTTTATCCATACAAAGCACTTTTAATTTAACTAGGGTTAGTTCAGATAGAGATCTACTTCCTTATTCAAAGATGGTAAGACTAACAGCAATAATTTACACTCACCATTTGGCCCAATTTTGCCATCTTCTTAATATCTGCAATGATCTTCTTTTCTTGCTGCTCCATTTTAGATCTTTCTCTGTCTAAGTCTCTCATGGCTTTTGTCAAAGCTCTCTGATTCTTTCTCAACATCTCCTCAGGAGTCATTTTCTTGCCAAATAAGAACTCCATTTTGATAGCACTAGGACTGAATGTAGCTCACCTACTGAAAAAAAAACTTGAGACAAAAAAAGGAAATCTTTACTCTACACCACAAATTTTTTTCGAGTTCTGATTTGCACCCATCAGTACCACAAACAAGACCTACATTCCATCAGTACCACAAACAAGACCTGCACCTATCAGTACCACAAACAAGACCTACATTCCATCAGTACCACAAACAAGACCTACATTCCATCAGTACCACAAACAAGACCTACATTCCATCAGTACCACAAACAAGACCTACATTCCATCAGTATCACAGACAAAACCTGCACCCATCAGTATCACAAACAAGACCTGCACCCATTAGTACCACAAACAAGACCTGCACCCATTAGTACCACAAACAAGACCTGCACTCCATCAGTACCACAAACAAGACCTGCACCCATAAGTACCACAAACAAGACCTGCACCCACAAGTACCACAAACAAGACCTGCACCCATAAGTACCACAAATAAGACCCAACTACAACTAATCTTTTATTGTGTTATAAAAGGATCAATGTTAGACCAAGAAAACAAAGTGTATTAATAGTATAGTTTTATAATAAAGTAATGGAAAAAGTATTTTAAGAGTTGCAGTGAACATAATAAAGCAACAACACCATTAAATGTACTAAATATTGAATTAAAAGTACATTGCATACCCTCCAAGCCTGAAACAGAAATGATGAAGTTTAGGTCTAGAAATTACACAACTCTGACAATAGGAATGGTTGATCCCTCAATGAATATTGCAGGATAGAAACCCTGTTGAAGACAGACAATAACTAAATTGCTTCATACCTGACTACAGCTCAGAGACTTTATACAGGAGTAAACAGCAAACAGCCTCTGGCATATCTTTTTGGGACAATTATTATCACAGTTTTCAGAAAATAACCAATGTTTCCACTCAAAACAAGCTATTCTCATTAAGAAAATCAGAAAAGAACTAATTCAAATGATAAAAGGGTACAAAATTTGTTTCTCCATTCATAGCCAACAAAATGTTAAACAAAATTTGAAGCAGAAGAAACAAAGACATTCATACAAAAAGGTAGTTACATAGTCCAATAGCATTCTAGGAGTGTTAGATTATTATTCAATAGCACACCATCTTGGATTTGCATGAAACTTGGATGTTAAGGTGCTTAAAATCCTGAAAAAGATTCTCCAAATTACAGGTCTCTATATCTTTAGTTCAAAAGTTACAGTTTCATTAAATTTTGAAAAAAAGTTAAAATATCATTGACATTAATATTTTTGAAAAGTTATTTCCTTATAAGACTTTGAACAGAATTCTTAAAAAGGCTAATTACTCAAAATAAGCCAAGAAGTCCTCCTGGACTAGCATAATTTTAGTAATTCCATTTAAAAATGAGATATACGAGTCCACCTTCTGAAATTCAACCTCTGATTTTTAGAATCCAAACTGGCAGAAAAATAAATATTCTCACACATTAAGTAGTTATTGTTGCAATGGTGCATCCAGTTTATCATTTAATTTAACTTTTTGCTTTGCTATTTGAGTGCATTCTTTATATAATAGGTAAAGAGTATATAAACTAAAAGATCAATTGAAACAGCAAACACCAACAGTATAGATGTATATATACAACAATCAACAGTTTCAGCACAATACCATTGCTATTACTAAAATCAAAACTTTTTTGTAACAGACAAATCATACATAATCAGACATTGTTTCAATCATTTGGATTAACTGCTCAATAACTTTTGAAATGCACATAGGGAATTTTTCAATACATCAGCTCTTATAATTAATGTGTAGAATACATAATTGACATGAAACATTTTATACTTCAAAGTATAAATTCATAGATCTAGTCTTTGCACTTCCATCAGCAAATATCTTCTACACTGTTCTGTACCTCTAGAAAAAAAAACTAGGGAAGTAACCAAAAATTAACTATTTCTACAGATTATGAAAAGCATTCTTTAGTCTCTTTGACATTTGAGGCCAAAAGCCAACATATGTCTTTTAGTATATGCCTTGAGAAGCAAAGAAGTAGCCATTAGCATTAAAATGTTGTTACACTGCTGAAAAAACTCAAGAAATTTTTTTACACCTAAAAATTTACAGCTAAATTGTAGAGACCATTGATATTTGTTAACTCAGATTTCTAGAAAATAGAACATACTCCACTCTTCATTAAAATAGAAGCCTGAATATAGAAAATTTCAGAAGCCATTACAAGCCACAGAATACATTTGTCGTCAGAACCAAAGCCCCAACTACAATTGGCTCTAAATTTAAAGTTAAAGTTATGTACTGAACATATTATACAGTTTGGATTCCAGTCCCATCCTGATACAAAAATACCTGACACTTAACAGCAATCTGGTATTAGCAGTTTGACCAATATTTAATTAGGTAATTGGAAACATACATATGCTAAGGATTTTTTTAAATCAAAACTACACCTAAATCCTTCAATAGTAACTAATTAAGAAATTTGAATCCTTTTATACTGATTATTCAAACGAACTCTGAAATATGGCATATTTTAGTGACTTCAAACACAGCAATTCTATAACAGTAAAATTTTAAACAAATATACATCAGATCATTCATTGCAAGTTTTAACAATGTGCTGTGCTTAGTACTTTTCTCTACAAAACCTAACTAAAACAAACTAAAGGCCAATAATACAACTAGAACTAATTTGTTTACATTTAAATATCTAAAATATTAGAAGTTGGGTAGGCATAATTTCTTTTCACTTTCCTACACTAAAGTAAAAATAGCACTCACATTTACCTATCATTTTAACTTGAAATTTAGGAACAACTATAGTTGAGGCCTTTGCTACTGTCTTAAATTTATTATACACACCAATCTACAGAAAGCACAAGTAAAAGGAGAATGGTCAGATTACGAATCACATTACAAATGTGCAGCTTGCAGAGAGAGTGGTTGGTTGGTTGTTAGAACTGGAGCTTTCCAAAAAAGCTCCAAATAAGCTTCTGGCAGTCCAGAAGCCTGGACTCCAGCAATAGCACTGCAGCTTAGGTTGTAAAACTTTTCTGTTTCTCTGTAAATGTTCACGAAACTCATATCAGTATTACTTCAGGAGAGTGAAGGGGTCTGTCTAATTTCTTTTTTCTTTTTAGAGATCCTCCAACCTTCCCACAGTAGACAGGAACTGGGCTAAGACTCTTATGAGGCAGAGCTGCACTCTAGACGAGTAATTACCTTAAACTTAGAATTAGATTTGAGGGCCAGCGTTTGACTGAGGCCTTTGTAACGGCCTTAAATTCCCTCTAATACACACACACATACAACAGGATGGCATCCCAGAGTTTTTCTCCTGTGAGCCAGGATCGTCTAAAGTAATTCCTCTAAGAATCATTTTAGATGACCACCACCGAGGACAATCTTTAAATTGAACTGCAGGCCAAGGCATTGAAGCAATCGTTTCAGTAGATGACGTTATGCTGAGTAGTTGTCACAGTTCAGAAGAAAATGTTCCACGGTCTGCGTCTCTGCGAAGAGCGTGAGTCATTGTGATCACGCTCATACCACAAAGCTATGTGAGGGAAACTACCGCAGGAACACATAAACAATTAGGTAATATAAGTAACAACAAATGGTAAACAGGCACTGAAAACTAATAATTCAGCTTGGCTAGTCTTAAATATTTTTGAAAAATAGAGTCCATATAAAGGATTCGCCATCACAATGATGATTACGTCGTATACATAAGCATACGACAACTTAAGTAATTTAAGTCATTTGCACAACTCATTACATTTACATGCGCAGTAATAAACTTGACTGGTATGGGCGAATTAATTATACATATTTCACTACATACATTGGCTTCTGACAAACGTGTTTTACCATTTTCGTCAATAGTTGTCTGAACCAGCTTAAGGTAGTAGTGGCCTAGTCACCCCTTAACGCGACACAGCCTCCTCGTATTTTCTCATTGGTTTTTAAATTCTTACATTGGTTTTTAAATTCTTAAGATTAACATTCTAAGAGTAAGGGTGATGATGAGCTCCATGCGACGATCCCGGGAGATTGATGGGCGTCTTCATGGGCTGGGAGTAGAGTGCTTAGCGGGTTGAGTGCACGGCGCGGCGTACGAGAAACAGCTCGTGTCCATGGCCGGATTCGAACCCGCGGTCTTTTTACATGAAGCAGAGACCCGATACAGAACACGGGCCGCAGACCACTCGACCACGGTGGCTAAAATGACAAGTTTAAGAAATATATAGTAGGTAAGTGAAACGCAATACTTTCTAACACATTGTCAATGGAAAACTTACCCGTCAGAGAGACTGAGAGCGCGAATAAAATTGCTATTCACTGGGTAACGGTTGCGAGGAAACTGACGGGCACCTACTAGCCACCTAACCTATAGGCTCGTGGTTGACTACGGTCTCCTATAGACGAGGGTTACAATTTTGAAGCCGCAACTACGACTAAATTTTCACTTTAAAATACTAGTCTCAAATGACGGGAAATAAGTATAAAAACTAACTCTAAAATATTCCTAAATTACATCATATTTTTGTAACGACTCCTAGATCATTCTAAATCAATTACGATATATCTGAGACACTACAACTTCAAACAGTCTCACTGCATTGGCATATTGCATTAGAATTAATCATGCTATTGTCAGTAAACCCATAATATGAACTAAAGAATTTACCATCTTTCATAATCTTGTCTAAAGTGGCGATTATTAGTACCACATGTCTGTGACTGTATACACGTCAATGATGGACCTTCATTTGTCAGGTTTCGCTTCATTTGTATAGTCGGTGGAGGTCTGTTTGAATAGTTAGTCTTATTCAGTACACGTTCAGCGGCAGTCTTGAGGAATCTCTGAACGTATTGATATTACTGATGATTCCGAGATCATTCTCGTTACTGCAAATGGTGAATGTACGCGGGTCTAAAATGCATCCGAAAGGGTCTCCTGCTTGGATGTGTCCAGTCGCTTAAGTGATAATAAAAAGTGACTCGTTGAGTGCGACTATTTGCTCGTAACAGAAAATAGTTCACACCTATACTTAGATTTAAACTTACTAAGTAAATGAGTGCGATTAGTGAGCTAATATCTTATCCATCAAAAGTAGTAATGTTGTTCATCATGGACTTCTACTTTGGCTATAATTCTTTTCTACATGTATTGTGATCTGTGTAATGTAGCATTGAGGTCAAAAGTAGCAAAGTTGGGAGATTAATTTGAAACTTTTCAAAAGTTGGCTTCGTCCTGATCTGGTTGAGTTGTCGCATGATCTCCCACCTCAAATACCATGAATTTAGCAGTACTAAAATTGATCTTCATTTTTACCACTAAAAATAAGACTAAAACTAGTATAGAATTTGAGTTATCAAATTCTATACTAGTTTTCTATACGCCACATGGGCATAATGATCTGAAATATATAGTAATATATATATATAACACATAGTATATATATATATATATATATATATATATATAACACGTGTATTATGCCTATGTGGCGATCGGTATAAATTGTCTAGTTGCTGTTAAATTGATAAAATATGGAATATAAAAAAGCTTTGCCCACTTTTAATTATACAATGATTGATTGACGATAAGTTCTTTTCTTTCTCATAATTTACGTAATCTTGGTTTCAATGCATGGTTTTTCAAACATGCTGTCCTTCTCTTATATTTCAATTAATACTTGTAAATGACAATTAATTAAATGCAAGTAAACACATGACCGCACTCGAAGGGACTCTAATCTTCCGCGTATTGAAATGTTAAAAAGTTCCCTATTTTCTTTCAATGACTGTCATAAGAGGGATAAATAATACACACAGAAAATTTAATGCATATTATTCTACTACTTATGAAATTGGAAATGTGAGCCATCTGCCACATTTTCGCAGATGAACCACAGATGTATTACACCCTATTGGACAAATTAATTGCTCTCTTAACATATGAATAGTTATATGTACACAGAACTTTTAAAATCAATGAACTGCCGGTAACCTCGATTACATTGACATTTATCTTAGAACTTGCTCTTACAGTGGATATTCGTTGTTGATGATGAGCTACGATGATTTACACAATGCAACACCTTAAACAATACCGATAATTCCCCACCATTACGGTGCTCCTAACTTCAATTGGATTCCACTTCAACTGATTTATGAAAAGGACAGCTAATATGTCACAACGACACTTGGAAGAAAGGAGAAGAACTGAAAGAGAAAGATTTGTGGAAAGGATAGCCAACACGTCGCATGAAGATTCAAATGAAAGAAGAAGAATTGAAAGTGAAAGATTTGCGGAAAAGACAGTCAACATGTCGCATGAAAATTTGAATGGAAGAATTGAAAGAGAAAGATTAGCGGAAAAGACAGCTAACACGTTGCAAGAAGACTTGTACAAAAGGAGAAGAATCGAAAGGGAAAGCATAGCTGACAGAAGAAACAACCAAGATAATGAAGCTATACCGTTGATGCAAGAAATTCATAGAAATGTAGCTAGAAATGCAAATAAAGAGCAATTTAGCATACGCTGAAGCAGAATTACATCTTCACAACTGCGGCCCATGAACTTTATTTGTCGGTTCTGCAAATTTCAAAATTTTGAAGATGAGAGATCAAGTGATGGAAAATTTAACAGCTGCTGTCGAAAAGGAAAATTGATTCTGCCACCTCGAAGTTATCTACCTGCTTATCTAAAAAGCCTACCCTAAAAATCCTCATTTTGTAAATTTCAAAGAGAACATTAGGTCATATAACTTAGCCCTATCCTTTGTGTCAATGGGAGCACAGATTAGCATTCCACCAGGACGAGGCCCATTTTGTTTCAGGATATATGGGGAAATCTGCCACACAACCTCGCACATGCATACCATACACCAAGAGCCCCGTCAATTTGCCCAGCTCTATGTCGTGGACTCCCATCAAGCCAATGCAGAAAGACTCGACAATAAAGCAAATAATCGATGTCAACCGGAAGTAATACAAAATTTAGATACAATGATAAGAGAAAATAATGTATTTGCAGCTGCATACAGAACATTAGCTGAAGTTGAGAACGAAGAACTAGCGCCGCTGGTGAAGATGTGAACAGGAATAGTCCAAAAGATGTGAATGCGGCTGTTTTGGATACCATTGTACTACCTGTGAATGTGACAACACTCAACATGGCATTTTGCCGAGATCGAAACGATGATAGAAGATATAACCTACCAACTGTCGACGAAATTGCAATCGTATTTCGGAATCTTGATGGAGGGCCACCTATTGAAAAAGATTTTCGCGTAAATCCTAGAGATCCAGCAGGAAATTCGATCAATATGAACACGTTTTGAATCCCAATCTGGATCCCATGACGTACGCACTACTTTTTTTCCTTACGGAGAACCTGGATGGCAGCCTGGCATGCACTATACTGGAGAAGGTGGCGAAGTGGCTCAACGCAAGATAAGCATTCTACAATACAAAGTGGCACAGATGGCAATAAGAGGTAATGAATTCAACTTAATTCTTCGTACCGGCAAGCTTTTCCAGCAATGGGCAGTCGACTCATACATGCAAATGGAAACAAACAACCTCAACTTTATACGGAGACAACAAGGACTACTATTAGTCGACATGTACAGAGATTTATCCGACCACCTAGCAAATGTTGCTGATAATGAAGGTGCTCGCATTGCCCAAGGAGATGGAGAAAGGTTATATCTAACGATGGTGACTATTTTGTTGGCAATGAAGTTTTTTAGTAATATTTTTTTCAATTATTATTCCTAACAAAAATCAGGACACAACTTTCCGGCACCCCTAATATCTACAAGCAATGTGGCATTTCAGGGCATGTAACAAAAACAAACATACCATAGTTTTATATATATACATATATATATATATATATATGTATATATATATGTATATATATGACAATGCCAACGGAAGACATGGCCTTTAAACATTCAATAACTGCAGCAGGATCATCCACGCAATTGAGGTGCTCGCTGAGAAGCCTGAGTTTGCTCTTGAGAGAAGTCACAGCTTCCGTTACTTCTTCCGTCATGTCGACGCCATGTACCATCATTCTGAAAATTAAACTTTGTGTAAAGGTACTTGCGTGATAATTACGAATTAATAATTTGTAAAAAATAAACATTTAAATGGACTTTAAACATTACCAAACAAGATCTCGTGAAAATTTGTATGTAAAGTCTAGAAACTGAAGTTTCATCCATCAAATTAGTTTGACAGTGGCCACCACGCTTATCATATGCTCCATCTGGAAATCTGTAATGTTGAAGTCATGATTCACGTTATATCTCATGAGTTATGGGGACAATACTACGAAAAGTCTGTTTAACTTACTTATTATTATCACTTGCAAATCAATACAAAATAGGGAACTTTACTCGAAGACAATTCTGGCTTAACGGCCCAAGAAAATGCATAGGAAATAGTAATTCGATCCCAATAAAATTTCATTGCATGGAGACGCTCAACAGTTACCGAGCGACAGCCATACTCTCAGCAACGAGCTTTATGGCGTGAATGATCGGCAGTCTGTGAGACCTGCACAACAAAATTTGAGCGCAACCATTCTTCACTGACCGTGCAAAACGATACTCAATAGCCTGCATATACTGGGGCTTTAACTTAACGAGAACGTTAATTGCACGTTGGCAAGCATTTTCCATCTAGTTGGGGATGATCATATTGAATCCAATCTAAACATATTTTTGCCATATGCGACCAAGCTTATGTGATGTAACTAACATAATCTAACACAACTAGCTGAAATAATCTTCAACAACAAACGTGGTATGTTTTTTTAAGTGACATTTCAAGACCCACCAACTTCATACCCATGCTTTCAATCGGTACGTGAACATTTCACTAAGGGATGAAGTTTGTCACTGACATCTCCAAATTCATGATCACTTGATCTTTCAACATCATTTCCATCAACTTTTTGCTTCATTAACTTTAGTTTTCCTGCATTCCAAATTCTATAACCAGGTTTACCGCACACAAGCAGTGACTTGATTTTAATTAATTTCAAGAATATGTGGCATTAAAACAATTAAATACACAACTTTGAAATAGTAGACATTTATTAGTTATCCAGATACAAACTTAATCCAAAATTCCATGACTGAATAAAGTTAGATTTAATTTTCAACAGGTGCTGTGCATTGACATAAAAAATATAAGTTTTGTAAACGAGACCCACAATAGAGGAACAAATGAACAGGAGATACAAATTTTATAATTGAACTCTCAACTGAAAAGTTCCTCTTCCTGCAAATTAATAAATTGTACATTTTACCCAACCTCTTGAACACACAGAAATCCCCAACTCAATGAGGAAAAATTATCTCAATGTTTTAAAGATAGCAACAAATTTCAGTCATTATTGACAAATCAATTCACAAAATAATGTGTACAGATTGTTTATAAAGTTTTTAATGAACGCCAGGCAAATTTGTGATAGGTCTTTGAAACCAATGAATTTTTTGTTCAATTTCTGGAGTCACATAATGAAAGTCAGTATAGTTTCCCATTACATATTGAACAAAAATTCATTTAAAATGATTTTACTTGAAGTCATGTCTCAAAAAGCAAAAAATAAAGAAGATAAAGATGATGAAATATTCCTCTTCCGTCTTATAGCATACTTGGTATACCAAAAACTTATAAGGTTATTAATAAAGTTAGTTTTATGCCATACAGACTTCCTAACCAACTCAATACATCTGAAAAGCAAAATAATATGAACCTGCCTTCAATATTATTAGTAATCAAAACAAGTCCCAAACTAAATTTCCCTAATAGCAGACAAAACATTTTTTCAAGTTACAAATTTAGCAATACGGTACAGGGTGTCTCAAAAAAATGTACTCACCCTTTAACCGTTGCTAACATGCTGTCTTCTTTGTGTTGCAGGTGTGAGGTTCGAACCTTTGCAAACATGATTCTTTAATCACATTTAATCATGTTCGCAAAGGTTCGAACCTCACCCCTGCAACACAAAGAAGACAGCATGTTAGCAACGGTTAAAGGGTGAGTACATTTTTTTGAGACACCCTGTATATGAAATCCTTTCCTCCATTGTGGTAGGCACTCACAAAACATTCATGGCAATAAAAAATAAGTTTCTTAAATACTTTTTTTACTATGTTAACTGCATCTCTAATTTTGATATTTATGTATGTCACATCTGCATCCTACCTGTATGCAATTATCCATTTTTTTATAACAAAACTGGAGCAGATTTTGTGAATTCATGTATTAGAATCATTATCTCTTTTTTACAAAACATGCAGGAAACTTTAGAAGCCTCAAAATGTATGTTTAAAAAAGTTATAAATTACTCGAGTGTAGTACTAGTAATAGAGGATGTAGGTAGAGACAGTGAACCCATTATGCGACACAATGTAGTTAAAGTGTTAATTATCTTATTCAATAGGTTTTAATTATTGTTCTGACAATAAAATTTTGCTTATATTATATCCATACTCAATTTTAAACCATCAGCATAAGTACATTCATAAAATCATTAACCCATTTTTAAATTTGTTTACCAACAGAAATTTCAAAGTTTGAGTTTCACAAAAATTAGATATCAACAAGTCATGCCATCAAGTTTGAACAGGTGAACATTAGAGCAAGTTTTGACTGTAACACATATACAGTCTAAAGCAGTGGTTCCCAACCTTTTTGTGATCAAGTACCACTAGGTGGTCCATACAGTTGCCACGTACCCCCTGGTTTCAAAGGAACTAAATTCGATCAGATATCACTTTATCTGTATATTTATATAAGTAGAACACACAAATCAACTAAGATTTGCTAAGTGCAAATCGTTGCCAGATTATCCTGTGTTAGGCAGTAAATATTTTTCTGAAGTAAAAAATAACAAAATAAAAATTGTTCATGACCCCGAAAGTGTTCGCATACCACCTGGAAGACCCTCGCGTACCACAGGTTGGGAACCACTGGTCTAAAGCATTCAAAATATTGTCTAATTTGAATCCACATAATTCAACATACAAGAGTACCTAATATGTCTCCAAGCTTAACCCACATTATCGTAGATGATGAGTAATAAAAGCATTAACTGGTATCAAAAACTTTGTAAATACAGTTCTGCACTATCCTGTATATTGTAGAAACTGCTGAAGATTAATTAAAGTATGCACAATTAGCAACACTTTGGCCTCTAATGAAGACCCATGCCCTTTTTAGTTCACGGTTTGAAGTATGCTCTTGCTACAGGGCAAATGCCAAGTTCTCCTGCAACTTGACACTTTTACCTCAAGCATTTCATTTCTAAAATGTTTAGCCCTTAATTTGCTGCCATCAGTCCCAAAATTCTCATTCTTGCAGCCAATTCATAAATAAATGGAATAAAAAATGTGCATACTAGTCTTTAAATCTTAATAAACTTCTTACAGAAATAACAGCTGCTATGTAGCATACATGACAAATAACTATGTTAATTCAAAAATAATGTAATTATTCTACTAAATATTCCCCCACACTTGTCTAATTACATTCACGCAATTCACACATTTACTTTTCCTTTACTAACACCTCTATTCATATACAACTCCATATTTTCCTCCTTCAACCAATCACTACTCCATGGCTTGTACTATATCAGCGGCAACCATATAATTTTCTAAATTATTACACTTAGATTCGTTTATTTTCTTCTGAATGCATAGAACATAGCAAGTTTTTCCAATCAACTGGTCCATTACTTGAAACAATAATCTTCAACTTTTTACACACCACTTCTAAGCAACAACACTGCCTCTTTTCAAAAAATTCACATGGCAGCAACTCGACTCACTGCTATTGCAGATTTTATTGTCACTGCACCTCAACCTTTCTAACTATTGTACCCTTAGCATGATCCTTTACAAACAATAACATAGTATTTAACTTAACTCCTTGGCATGGTCTAACCTTCATACAGCACCACTTTATACCAATTCTGTACTGTATCTGTCTCTTGTAATTTTATCTCATTCCTTTTAAAACATTCTTTTTTCATATGAAATTTTGCTCCAGATGCCTTAACTATTCTCACTTATTTTCCTACTTGATTTGTGTTCTCTTCCATTGTAGGCAGTCATCCTTCAAATTCCCTTTTTCCCCATCTTTCCTTAAATAAGAATTATACCACAACAAGCCTCACATGCACTGCTTCTTTTTCATTCCCCACAATCTCACATTCATTCCTTCAAACAGCTGATCACATGAAAGCCATACATCATCCAGCTTTCATGGCTCATAATATCTTTCAACTTCTCGGGAAACTAAACTCCTTGTGCTCTGAAAACGTTGACATCAATTCTTGCTCTACAAGTTTAACCCTTTAACAACCAGGTGTACCATATGGTCGTCTATCAAAAAAAGCACAAAACAAACTATTACCGGTGTACCAAAGTGACCGGCGGTAAAAGGTTCAAAACATGTTTCTGCTCTGTTGTGACAATACCATACACCAGCCTGCTCGCTGCTCTCATTACAGCGCTGCTTCTGTTGTGTGGTGTACAGACTATACTTACGGTGAACTTCCTTCACATTTACAGCACTATGGCAGAAAAACCTGGTAAGTCACACGAAGAAAAAATTATGAATAACTCCATCGATTGGCAATCTATACAACTAATTGGAATGATAATATGGTGATTTGGGAAGCGTACATCAGCTCATTTCCAAAGGATACCGTACGGTAGAGTTGAACTCACGGCATGGGCACACGATGTGCTGGCAAACTGACTGTAAATGGGGTCATATTAAGTGAAGTAATTGTTCAATAGAATTTCTTTTCTACAGTGCTTTCTAAAAAGGAATTAAAGAATAACTCTTCCTAAATTTACATTTGTTTTACACATTTTATCAATATTTATTGGCTTTGATAATATGAACTTATGTATTTATTTTTCTTAAAATGTACAGTAAAGTATGTTGAATAGCAAATTATACCTCTTTCACAATTATCAATCAGTTATTGATCACATTTTTACCATCTACAGGATTGCACAGTGGCATCATACCAAGACATTGTTTTCCACAAGATTTATACCCAGTCGGTGGGAACAGTTTGTGTGTGAACAGTTTTCTGGACTTCATTGTCCAGCGGTTCTGAAAATGATTGTGACGTTTTAGACCCTGATTTCACCATATTAATAACCGAGAATGAATCAAATAACGAACAAATGAACCAGTGGATGAGGCTAGCTGCGAAAATAAGAACAGCAAACAGTAACTTCTGGAGCGACAAAGTAAAAAATTAACAAGACTGTGCTGGATAAAAATTAGCAAATGTATTCCTTCATTAAGTGTTCCTGCTATTGAATATGATCTCGAGGTAAACACTTCAGTTGAATATACTCTGATTCACTTAAGGATGCTATTCTCAGATGAAGTATGAGAGGAATTGATTCTTAAACAAACTTGTATTTGATACAAAAAGATCTTTCCAAACCTCTCAATTAAACACCACTAGAATTAGAACAATGGATGGGAATATGCATACAAATGTCAAATAAAATAACAAAAATACATCTTTACTGGTCCAAAAAATGCTTGAATTAGAAAACCTCTCCAATAATGTCTTGCAAAAGGTGGAAAAAATAGAAGTAAACATTTACGTGGTGGACAATAGCTTCCTGGATTTAAATCACAAAAGTGAAAAGGTAAGATTGCTTATAGATGCTTTATGTCTAAAGTTTCAGAAAATCCCAATGAAGATCATCTTGGTGTAGATAAGCAGACAGTTCCTCTCAAGGGAGCTTCTCTTTTGAAAAAATATATTCCAAAAATAACTCAAAAAGAGAGTTACAAAATCTTTATCCTAGCAGGTGATTCTGGTGTGGTCTATGACTTCATACCACATATTAGAAAGATCTCTCCTGTCCAACGGTCAGAAATCCCTGATCTGGGAGCAAGTGACAATTCAGTCCTCCATTTTGCTGAACACATTCCTGAAGAAATACACTATAAACTTTATTCTGACAACTGATTTTCTTCGGCGAAATTAGTAGAACATCTGGCCACCACGAAAATTCGAGGATGTGACTGTACAGAGCAAAGATTGGCTGGACTTGAATTCAAGAAGGATAAACAACTGCAAAAACTTGGTCATGGTGCCTATGATGAACATGAAACCCAGAATCAGCTGCTACTTCTATCAAGTGGGTTGACAATAGAACTGTTTGCCTACTTCCCAGTTTGTTAAATTCGCATAATGTAGGAAACTACCAGAGATCCAATTAAAAGAAGAAAGAGTATGTTGGTGTTCCAGTACCAAATATTGTTTCAAATTACAATTGCCACATGGGTAGCATTGATCTTCATGATTAATTTATGGCTGTACAGAATGAGGTTAAGGCAAAAAAAATACATGAGGCTTGCGTTTCGTCTGATTGACATGACGATTGTAAACAGCTGGTGGCTCTTGCGAAGGGTTGAATACAAAAAATGTTCCATAGTGGCTGCGAACTTTGCTCTGTGAATCAAAGGTAAGGCTCTGACTGATTCTCTTTTGTGCACATGCAAAGATGTAGTAAGAAAACGAGGTCATCCATGTTTTGAAAATGTACCATCCAAGTTTTCTAAAAAAAAGGCACAAGTCAATGCTACAAAGCCTATTTCTGAAGAATAAATTTGAAAAGATGGGTCAAACACCTTCCTTCAATTGTTGAAAATAAAAGGATGTGCAAACTTCCAAAATGTACACAAAGGATCAAAATGTTTTGCACAAAATGCAAGGTTCATCTTTGTTGTGAAACTGGCAGAAATGGCTTCATCCAATTTCATACTGAGTAAAAAAATTTTTAAACAATTTTTTACAGTATTTTATAGTTAGGTTTTGCATTGTATGTATGGAAAACACCTTATATATGATTTTGTAGCACATTTTGAAAGGCAAATATATTATATTTTACCATTTGTCTGCTCATGAGTCCAAGTGTACCATACGGTTGCCTTTCGATTTTTTCATGTTGCCATGATTTGTTACCTTCCATAGGTACCCTCAACACAAAAAATTATCATAAATAATTTTTTAACAGGCAAAAAAAAAAGTGATCACAAATGGGTTAAGCAACATTACATACCTTCATATATCCCTGCAGCAGGAAATAAATCCTCTTCAGATATACAGATGATGTCTGTTGGTTCATCATCGTGTGGAACACTGTCTTCACCACTGCCTGCAGCAATGATTTTGTTCATGGTCATGCTCTGAGCAATGGCACTATCAGGTAAAATTCTTTTTATAACTTTAACTAAATGCTCAGCTTGTGGAACAGGATAGGAGTGTTCAGCTATAAATGCAGACAGTAATAGTTCTGCTTTGGCAACTTCCTTATGAAAATCATTATCAGATAATTTTCTCAAGTGTTCATCAATCTTTGTCTGTTTTCTATCTTGACATATTTCATTACTGTCAGTTAATGCTTCATTTCCATTACACAATCTCAATTTCTTAATAGATTTTTGACGAGTTTTGAGTGTTTCATCTTCATTTATTAGATCTTTGTCAGTTAATTTATCATTTTCCTTGCACAATCTTAAATGTTTGCTAGTTTTTTGATGAGCAAGTAGGGCTGATTTATTGGGGTTTTTCAATTTACAGTCACATACTACACAAACAGCACCATACTTGCTGTCCCCATTTTGTCTTAGCCAGTGTTTGAATGATGGTTCATTTAGCCATTCTAGCTTGAATGGTTGATGATACCATTTCTTAGCCTTTTTAGAACTTTCACCTTCTGACATGCTTATATGTCAAAAAATAGTAAAAAATGCACCACACTGTTCTAATAAAATTAGCTTCTGTTGTTGCTTCCAATGGGTGTTGTTCTCATGAACATTTAAGGTCTAAATTTAAAATCCTTTCTGCAAAAAATCTGGAAATTCAAAAATTTCAGTCAGTAAATAGTAATATCAAAATAGTAAATAGTGTACCCACTTGGTGTTGGCTGGAGAATATAATGTACAATTATTAAAGTTTCACATACAAAAAATTTATAAATTACAAAGTTAAAAAAGGTGAAAAGTTTAGATGGCAATACAAAAGCTTTCCCATGGACACATTTGCTGGATTAAAGCCATGCATCTCATGGAAAGTGGAATAGGGTGAAAGAGATAAAAAAATAAGTAGATATATGTAATGACAGTGTGATAAAGTTTAAATGTATGAATGTGCATGAATACAAGGTAAAAAATCAGATAACCTTGTCAAAGAATTTTAGAAACAAAGACTAAATTTTGTTGGGATAGTAATGTAGAAGCTCAGATACAAGATAAAGTAGATTTGGTCTGCAATGAAAATAAGTATCAAATGATATGTAATGGTTATGTTAAGTACCAGAAACAGGGTGGTGGGGTGGAGTTGATTGTAAAGAGCCCTTTGAATTAGAAATTGGAAGATTTTTGTGTTGGGAATAAATTTTAGAGTGAAGACATTTTGGAGTGAAAAATGCAAGCAAATTAATATGTCATTTTGGTTGTATGTTATATAATAACTGTTGGACCACCAGTGCAAGATCAGAAGATGAAGAAGTATACCATACTTGAAAGTGTAGGGCAAGAATTTAGCAGCATACTAGTGATTGTAATGTCAGATATAAATGGCCATGCTGGTATACTTTGTGAGAATGAATTAGGTTGTTACAAAAATAACGGCCGATTTCAGAAGCATGCGTTGGCCTTTGAGCGGCCATTATTTTGTAACAACCTAATAAATGAAATTAGATGAATAGATTGATTTTTGAGAAGTAAATTAATTTTAAATTGGAATATCACATTACAGAATGGTTTGCATACATGGGAGAGTAAGAAATGGAAAGCAGCGATTGACTATGTGTTAAAACCTATGAAGCACAGTGACATGTAATAGAAGTGTATGTTGATTAAAATGAATTTGATATTGATACTGATCACCAAAAGTTTGTTCTTAAGTACATTGATTGTATAATATTCTTATTTTATTTCCACTATTCTGTTATTCCTTTGATTTTTCAAATTATTTATTATGCACCATATATGGTCTTAGTTCTTACCCAAGACCTCAGTTCTTAGTTCACACTGTAGTTCAAGTCTTCATTATAAATGAATACACAAAAAAATAGACCTGACTCTTTCACAAATGTATCATTGGTTGGCTCAATCCTTGCATAAATTCTGAAATTATTTAACACAAGGGATTTTTACACACCTCTAAACAAAACACCGAGTTATCACTTGTACAAAAGAAAAAAATTGTACCAACACATTATTAGAATATTTTTGATTCATGTCCATCAAGGAAATCAAAAATTTTACAATGTAAACAAACAGTAATATCATTTAGATGAGGATTTTGATGGCAAGCTCAGTAAAAGAATAACTACATTTATTTAGACTTAGATTTGAGGGCCAGCATTGGCAGGACCTATGTAACAACCTTTACTCACCTTTAATACACAGGCATACAACAAGGTGGCATCAAACAGTTTTCCTCCTGTGAGCCAGGGTTGCCTAAAATAATTCCTAAAGGGAAGGGAAAGGTCATTCCATGCAAAAGAACCAGCCAAGTGAGAGCAACACTGGGAGATCCATCTTGTCATAAACAGTCCCACACGCTTAGCAGGTAGTCACATTCTAGTCATGGAAACCAACTATTCATCATCAATGTTAATTATTCCATGCATGCACAAAGAAATTTTTTACTGCATCCAGAACTGTCACGCCACATTCCTCATCCAGACTTACAAGATATCTCACACCCAAGTCCTCTTCAACACACTTGGCATTCTACTGGTGCTCTCCATACTGCTCACAAACCACATTCATAAAACTCTCTTGCTCATGCTCATATTTACTAAATTCTAAGACTAGATGTTCAATTGTTTCCTCTATTCCTCTGTTACACTGCATACATAACCTTGTATTCCCCTCATTCCACCTCCATGTACACCTATTCACACTTAATGCCTTACATCTGACGGCAAACAAGAGTTGGCTGCCAAAACTTCCATCATAAAACATTTTAAACCTTGGTACATTCTTACTGGCATACCAAATTAAAGTAGTTTTCCCATTCATACTATGCTTCCATTTGTTCAGGCTATACTCTTTTGTTAGTTTTTCAATTTTTTTCTCCCACTTATTGTAATCCCACTCCATTCCTTTACCTCCATGACCAATCATTCACAGTCCTTTCAATTTTAACATGAAGTTTTTTGAATCTTCAGTTTTCTTGCATGCCCCCAGCAAATTTTCTCCCAAAAACTTTCACTTAGATTCCATTCAAAGATTAGTTTAACCAACCTTTTTATTCTCCATTCGTTCAATTTTCCCCTTATAATTCAGCACGGCCTTTGCCATTCTTTTAGAAAACAGACTTCACCCTAAATCCCTTCTAATAGTTTCTGCAGCTGTACATTTTGGGGCACCTAATGCCAAATGCCCTACCCTATTCTGCAGCACCTCTGATTTTTTGAGGTCTCCTCCATTCCATACAACAACAATCATGCCAAACATTATGCTAGGTACTGCAACATACTTCCAAATTCCTCTGACACATTTATACTTATTTGCTCTATATTTGGCCACACTTTTTAGTCTTCCCCACCACTGCATAGCTTTTACCACTTTCACCTTTTGCTCCTGCACATCCATCTTCACTCAACATACATCCCAGGTACTTACATAGATTACTTAATTCTGCCTATCTCAACTTCTCTAATATTCCACTCTATCTCTGTCAGTCTCATCAGCATTTATAACCATGACTTTACTCTTATCTCCTAAAACAATCATATTCTAGGCCAGGAGTCTCAGCCTGGCAGGATTGCCAGATGATTTGCATCACTTTTAGCCAAATGTTCCCTGAAAATTAGCCACAAATAGCCACTTATATTTCTGTTTTAATTAAATTATAAATCAAAGATACAGATAAATATCTTACCTTGATAAGTTTATTAAATTGATTCCATGGCAATGTCATAAAATTCTTGTAAAAATTGTTCTTCTGGAATATGTTTGCTGCATCCTGGTTGGTCAACTTCATTGATATCTTGTGTTTGGGGTGTTAAATACATGTCACTTGTGAAGAGGCTGAGCATTCTTTCCATTACATGAAAGTCTTTGCAACAAGTTTTATTTGCTAGCAAATAAGATTTAATTCTCAAGACTGAGTCTATCGTTTTAGTTGCTAATTTGTTTCTTTGTTTGTGTTTCACATTTGTCACAAATGAAAAAATTCGTTCCACAAATGCATTACTGATGGGTGCTGAGAAAAGGTTGAGCATTACTTGACCAATGTCACTAAAATATTTTTCTCCAAGTGCATTTTCAAACTTGAAAACCATTGCCCAAAATTTGATTGGATTGGATGATATGCTTCCTGTTTTGATCTCTTCTTTCCGGTTAATATGAAGTAAATTCACGTACTGATTTTCAATTTTGGAGACGTCATAATTCTTTATAAGGGCATGAAAAGATTTGGGTAAATATTTAAAATCTGCTCTCATTTGACTTAGCACTCATTCAGGTTTGAAGAGGTGAAGACTCTGCACCACATTATCATCGTCCAACAAGCAACATTCTAATTGTCTGCTTGCCTCGATAACAGCATCGAGACATCTTTCTTTGATGGCATTCTTCTTCTTCTGTGGCATTGAAGATTCTCTGAGAAGCAACTCAAATTTGGCCCCAAGAAATTTTGAACCAATCTTTTGTTTGAGTGACTGATGAAGCATTTCAAGATCTCTATTTAATTTGCACACATCTGCATGTGTAGTGTGAAAAGCAGCACTCAGATGCTCAAATTCTTGAATTAAAGGTTGTAAAAAAGTGAGATATAAAAAATTTGCTTCATCATTAAGCATGGTATCAATAATATTTGCATGATAGTTGCATTCTTCATCTTTGAGTAGCTTAAAATATAATTTTAGCTCCTCCCATTTCGTCACAATGGCATAAATGCACTTTCCTTTCACTAGCCATCTAGTGTTTGCTGGAGTGATGAAGTTTGTTGAATTTATACATCCATCATTGAGCAATGCAAAAACTTCTCTGAATTCAGTTTGTCGGATGGAGCTACACTAGAACCATCGAGCTATTTCTGCTATCAAGAAATCAAGGTTTGATGGTAATTTCTTGTTTGCATATTCAGAACAGAGAGCTAAACTGTGGCAAGTGCATTTAATGAACACTATGTTTTCATTTTTTTCTTTTAGTCTTGAGAGGACAGAATTGTGTTTACCACAGACATTACTTGCCCCATATAACAAAAATCCAATGCAGTTCTTCAAATCTATATTGTTAGTACTAAAAAAGTTTTCAATTGCAGCAAACAGATTTTCTCCAGTAGTAGAAACTACCTCAACCATACCCCAAAAACTCTGTTCTCAAGCTGTTGGATTTTTGGGAATAAAACCCCACACACAAGCATAAGTGTTTCACTGATGAAATATCTGTTGATTCATCAATAAATAAATAATATTTTACGTCTCAGTTCTTGCACTAATTCTTCAAAAAGTGACAAACTTATGACATTATTAATGAGGCATAAACATTTGGTTCGGTGAAGTTTTAAATGCTCCAAAGTGCCGCCTTTGCAATGTTCTTTAATGATATCTCCAAGATGATCAACTGACCGAATACTGCAATGGCAAGCAATTGCAACGCTAAATTTAATGTCAAATTCCTTGAGTGATTTTCTTAGTTATTGGTTTCAAGAACTTTGTAAGCGATTGACAACTTTTCATATTTTTTTCTTTTTTCCTATGCTTGTTTGATTTTTCATGCATCACTAAATTGTGCTTCTTAAACTGTGATATTGTGCATAAACATAGCTTACAAAAACAGGCATCATCATTAAGTATCAACCAAGAGTGCTCTTTCTCCCACTCTTTATTGTATTTTCTACCAACAGATTTCTTCGCGCCTGCAGTACTCATTGTGGACAAGAATTGATTCGTTTCCAAAAGAACAGTTGTTTTTCGTATTAAAACACTTCAATCAAATCTAGAAAAAAAGACTAGATAGATGATTAAATGCACGAATCACGAATGGAACACCTCTATCGATTTCACTGATAGAAAGACTGCGGCTCCTAGGAACTTAAGCTCGGCAACGCTGAGACTCTGAGTCGCTGACCAAGCTTACAGGAGCTGAGGAGCAGTTCCCGCCTGAACTCGTTCGTTCGCCGTTCATACTGAGAACAAACACGTTAAGTTTAAGATTAGATATAATTCTGTCATATTTATCAAATAAATATTATTAACAATCAGTAAATTAGCCATAATTAGCCAAAATGAAGGTGGCTAATTCTCAAAAAATTTCCTTAGCCGCAGGTCATGAAAGTTAGCCAGTTTGGCTAAAATTAGCCACATCTGGCAGTCCTGGACTCTCAGGACACGATCGTTTCACAGTGTCACTGTGTCCGGCGACTGTCAGCGTTGCATGATCAAACATGCAGACAGTTTGATTAGATATGGAGGAATGAAAAAGTCCCAGATGAGTGGAATAAATGTAATGTAGTTTTATTACATAAGGGTGGACATAAGAATATGAAAGAACTAAAAAATTATAGACCGATTGCTCTTGCTGACACAGTAAGTAAGAATTTTTGTGGAATCCTAAATGAAAGGATGAAACATGTGGTAGAAGAACAAGGAGTAGTGGGGGAAGAACAGAATGGTTTTAGGAGAGATAGACGTGGTGAAGACAATTTGTTTGTGGTAAGTGAAGTAATTGAAAGAAAGAGAAAGGAAAATAAAAAGGTGTATCTTGC
>VCRD01000055.1:50656-94248 GCA_006783055.1 Trinorchestia longiramus
ATTGCCGCAAAAGGCGGACCTACACCATATTAAATTATAATTTGTTGATTTTTGAAAGTGTTTCCATTATTTTGTCCACCACCTGTACGAACCATTTTCTTACCTGTGTATTTATTCAGTCTGTGTATTCATCGAAAAATAGAGCTAGCCAAAATTTTTGAGTCTGTGTATTTCTGAGGGATTGTGCAATTATGTACCTCTTTGAAATTCTCTCATCCTCCGTAGGAAGATGTAGTGTTTCTACCTGCATGAGTTAGGTATGCTCATCTTACATCTTCCTGAGCAAACCTTGGGGGCTTACGATGTTCAAAGTACCGTCAGTACAGTACCATTACACACAATCTCATCCTGTGTGAAGTCAGTAACGCATGTTGAAAAAATTAAAGTAAGTTTAAGTCAAGACAGTAGGAGGAGAGAGAGAGACCTAATTGTGCTTCTTTTCTTTCTTTCATGTGCGTGGCGGAAGGAGATTTGTTTTGATTTAGCGATTCTATGTAGAAGTGTCTTCGATATTCTCTTTTGTCTAAAAATTGTTACCACCTCCGTTGGATAGGTGCTCGTTGAAACATATAGTTTGAAATTAGGGACATGAACCAAAATCTAGTAATGCCTTCAAACCAAGGACTACTATAACCAGGACGTGCATCGCCATGTAGCTGACTACGGTAGCGGAGGCCAGTTCACTGAGATCAGTTAACCTCTATCTGTCATAGTGCGAATATGTCGTAGTCTGTCGCTCGGCTTGAATCGGACATTGTTGTTTGTTTCGAGGCACATTGCTGCATTTCTAAGTGGATACTGTTTGTTTACAAAGTTTATTACTAATTATATGTATTAAAAATGCAGAACAAGTGCGGGGTTGTGTGAACAAGTGAAATCCTTCCCAGTATCTTCAATGTGCCTGCTTCATGTCTGCCATCTCTAAAACCTGCCTCTCGCCCGGCGAAAGTGGAAGACCAACAACTGAGGTATTTTCTTCAGAAGGATAAGATTACTTCATTTGATGCTTTCAAACCTGAACGTAACCTGCAGAAGCAGTACAAGAACTTGATTATTTCAAGATCGAAAGAAAGGCTTGTGTGTTTGTTTATGACCGACAACTTCAGTGAGTGCAGCCTTTCTGTGATTTTCGAAAACAAGCCCACTTTGTGTTCCCCACTAACGCTCAGTGCGTTCAAGAACGGCATTAGTGTACCACAGTTTAAGACACTTAATTCCAACAATGGTTTGAGATCGTATACGCAGTCCGACGAAACTGTGCGCTTGGCAGTGAACTATGACATCCCGTTTGATAAAATGATCCAAAATGTTGTCACCCTTCAAGCTCACACGTCAGCATATGTCGACACCGAGAAGGAGAAGAAGTTGGTATTTTTGACGTCTGTTGGAACTTTTATCATAGAAGCAGTTTTCCATGAATGATGGTTTTGCTCTTCAATCATACCCGAAGTGTAATTATGAACAGCTCAGAGACTTTTTGGTGCTACCATACAAACGCAAGTTGTAGTACATCACTTCATCTATTGACAAGGACCAGGTGCTGAGGGAAAGATTTGACAAAGTCCAGACACTGCAACTGAAGAATGTGTTTCTCTTGGTAGATGAAGTACAGATTCGCCCAGCTGTTTCAATTTCTGGTGGGTTGCTGAGTGGCATGGCCGAGAACAACCGAGACTGCAAGGTCACTTCTATTCTAATCATTAGGTAATTGCAGTGCCACAGCCAAGCATCCTCTTGACAACGAGCGTGTCTGGTTTCTCCTTTTTGACGCAGTACATCTGCTAAACAACTGCATCCGCAACAACTGGATCAGTGAGAAGGGCCAGAAGATCAGTCTTGACAATGAAACACGGCATCATTTGCAGACGTCAAGGAACTGTACGCGTCAAAGAAAGGCAGTATTCTGACGACTACTACACTCACTCAATTTCCTGTCAACCCCTCAAATTTGCTGTCAAACCCTCAGAGAAAGACTAGCAAAAGAATGCAGTCTTTCAGACCTTTGTCAAGAAGGCCTGGTTGGCTGACTAATCGCTGCAGTTTGGTAGGTTTTTGCTTCTATATCTGTTTGTTTATATGCGTGAATGTTTTTATGTTTGGTTGTTTGCATTGGAAAAGATTTAACTATAATCAACTTGTAAAGTTTAAAACTGCAGCAACTCGGCTTTCTATAAAGTGGCCACTAAGCTCATACAATAATACATATTAAGTCCGGTTAAAATTGGTATTTCAAAGCATTACAGTGCTTCAAACTGTTTAAAATTCACTATAAAACCTTATTATCCCTTCTATTGCTTGAAAGAAGTAATTTTTGATCAATTTGTCCGATAGAAAATGTTATGTTACTAAGAATGCAATGGCCTCCGCTACCGTAGTCAGCTACATGGCGATGCACGTCCTGGTTATAGTAGTCCTTGCTTCAAACAAATTAATTTATGCCTTTTGAACCAGTTGCGATTCAGGAAACCAAATCCAATCACGCCGATTAAAAAAGGGCGTAAAACCGTATACCAGAAATTGAAGGGTGGACAGCACTAGTGGACTACTTGCATTTTTTCCCACGGGAAAAAATGCAAGTAGTCCGCTAGTGCTGTCTACCCTTCATATAGTAAACTACTGGATCGTAATCGCCTCTGTCAGCGCTTTGTTAGCGACAGCACGGGAGTGGACTACTTGCATTTTTTCCTGTGGAAAATATATTATATTTACCACGGGAAAAAATGCAAGTAGTCCACTAGTGCTGTCTACCCTTCAATTGTGCTAGAGGAAGTAAAACTCGTTACTTCTCTCAAGCTTTATGATGCACACAAAATACAGTATTTTAGCGAGACGAGGATAATTTCATTTATTTCTTTTTCCGAGTTCAATTTGATTGTTGGTCAATGCGTTATTATCCTTTCAATGTAATTATTCAGACAACAGTGCCGAGGAAATTAATGATTCCGATCAATAAAGTATCCTTAATTGCACTTTCATTTAACTAGGCAAGTTTGCTCATACTGGATACTGAATAAAGCCGTTATGACGTTAAAGCAATGATAACGAGTAATATTTTTCTAAACACGCTTGCAATGTCAAAATTTATTTTTTGTAAAGAAACAACTTGCATTTTTATTTGACTATAACAAACGTCGGTGTGTATGGAGGTATATTCTTTTTTTCAGATGTCTTGGAAGTTACTAACCTGTCTTAGCGATGTTCCTACTGCGGGTCTTAATTTGCTGAGGTTACAGTGGAATGAAACACAGCTTGCCGTTGGAGATCGTTTCTGCAATCAGTGTAGATAATTCAACGCATTATTGAGACATGTAATATTTTAAAAGTAAATGCAATATTGCCAATTTAGGGTTTTGCTGGTTAGTATGCTTGGTAGTTGTGCGAATCAAATCTTGTTAACTCCTATTTTAATTGAACACCTAATCGGGAGCACTTCGTTTGCCCTTATTGCAATGCCTTTTATGCTCTGCCTTGTCGAGGTTGACCAGATCTAACCTATTTAGCTAATTCTCATTTATGATCACTAAACACTTATATAGCATAGCAATGTGTTAGAATTTTGGCACTGTACAGTAAGACATGAAGATGAAGTAAGATAGATTTCTAGATGAAAACTTTCCAGATGTAGTTCTTTGAAGCTTGATTAACAAGAATATGACAAAGGTAATACTGTCTCTGCAGTAAGATAAGTTTGAAAAATAAAGGCTTTTACCTAGCCGCGTCTTGTACCTCTAATACAGGAATTCCCAACCTTTCTCTGACCTTGTACCCCTTCAGTATTTTGACAGATGAGCATGTATCCCTGAATTTTTGACAGAACGGTGAGTAAAAAATAAAATGCCACTGACTTTTTAATAAAACGTTTAGGTTTTAGGAACTATAATTTAACATCAACTGTGCTCTTGTAGATAAGTAAATGTATCCCTAGGGATACATGTACCCCAGGTTGAGACCCCCTGCTCTAATGTAACCTTATTCAGCGATTAGCTCTTGATAGTTTGTTTACACGTGGGATAAGCTGTAAACTTCAAAATAGGCAATAAAACTTTTCGTTAGAAAAATGTTTCTTTAAGATATCAAGAACTCCAAACAAGCTTTTTACTACGCGAAACAAGTACAGCTAGGAAATGATACATTTCCCTCACAATAACATTTACAAGTCCTTTTCAAGGCTTACTTATGATCTACGTGTGTAACACCTTATCTGTTCTATGATCCTGTCTTGCTTTTCAATGTCAAAGGACAAACGAGCAGGTTCTATGGGACGAAATTCAGGCCCATACTGCATGACAGAATTCAACTACGTTTTTACTCGCCAACTATTATTAAACTATCTTATGACTTTAATCTTGATGGGAGTTCCATGATTCTGCCTAATCGAAAAAGTATCAAAAACCAGTAAGTCTAATTCAAACAAACGATATTCAGAAAAAATAGAATAACTTGTTTCCACACCTTTTTTCTTTTGTGTGAAAGGCTGAAGTATGATTTGATTTATCCTATAGTATTTAAATTTTCATACTTATGCCGTCTTTGTATTTAGTTTTATGTCTTTCCTGGAATTAAAAGTGATGCTTGTCTATTTACGAGACCATTATTTTTTCTTGGTGTTAACAAAGATTGATATCGAAATCTCAACTTTGTCAGATCCATTGCTGGGGCGCTCTTACTTCATCCATATCATTGGTCGAAAACTTGATAATTGCACACCACCTTCTGAGAGTGCCTAGAGGCAAAGAGGAAACAAAGTTATAACCGGCACTAGTGAACAGATATAAGAATATATAATTAAAAAATGACTTCAAATGTTTACGAATTAGTAGATTGTCTTCTGAACAAGGGATCATTTGCGTGATTAATCTCGCGTACCACTTGGGCGGACGCTCATTTTAATACAGTGCAGCGCATACCTGTTGGGCTGGAGGTTGAGAGCAAAAAGCGCTTATCACTCCATCGTTCTGCACTGTAGCTACTGGAGTAAGGTGCATTGCCTCCGGAGCCATAGGCTGTAGCTGTTGAGGGAGGAAGGAAATGGTGGACTCGGGCTGAAAGGAAGTGCGTAATTTGTATGAGGTAATTTGATATTTGTCTGTTCAGTTGACTTCGACTACTTTACGAGTTAATTAACAGCACCGCCAAATTTACTTTTAATAATCTCTGGTATGAGAAAATTTCTAAGTATAAACCAAACGAATTATTTTTTAGCACCCTAAAGGCTTGTATAGGTATGGCTCTTGGCCCAGCAACCCTAGCCATACGAAGCTTACCTGTATTATCTGACCATGGTGAAAGGGACTGGAAACTGGAGATTGGACGAAGTTAAGTTGCCGTTCAGGAGGCCAGTTTTGCTGAAAGCGTGGTTGAATGAAATTCAAACTTTGGTGCGGGACTAAGTGTTGTTGCGAATATGGCTCAAAATTTGATGATGCGCCAATCATTGTACGTTGCAGAACATTTTGACCTAGTATGGTCGGTCCAGCGCTATTTATTGAATCGAACACTGCTGGAAACGAGAGCGAGTGCATGTTTTCAATGCCTTGGTCACGGTTGTATGGCGACTGAGAACCTGCATTGTCCATGAGATTAGAAATTGAAAAGTTGATGTTTTCTGAGTCGCGGCTCTCAGGAATTTTGGCGTCTGGCAAATCTTCAAGCGCTTTGGAAGAGTTCGAATGCATGCGTGAGGTCTCAGTTGGTAATGCAGGGCTTGAAATCGTTTGCTCAGCAGCTAGAATCTGTGCTTCGTTGTATTGACTTCTTATAGATGGAGGTTCGTCACTGTCATTAAACTCGAGTGAAGTACGCAAGCTACTGCGTTGTTCAGTCGCATTTTCATTTTTTTCTCCTGAGAAATCTTCAAGAAATTTCGCATCATTCATTATGTACTTGGCGTTCATCATTGCCTCTATTGAAGTATTTTTTATTTCTATGACATGTGGAATGTCAGATGAACTCTTAAAACTCTTAATTTGTTTAAATAATGAAGAGTTCTTTGAATACATCTTCCGGGAATCGCAATCTTCCCAGTTGAAAATCAACTTGTTTGAATTCGCCTGACTTTGAGGCTGGAGTGCTAGAGCATAATTCTTTTCAATTTTGCTACTTTTTTCATACAATTTGTTAAAGATTCTTTGTTCCTTTTCTTTCTCATATTTAAATATCTCGAGGTCCTTTTTTATGAGGCTTGTCTCCCTGTCCACGGTTGCTTCTTCGTGGACTTTTCTAGTTGTGGTGGAACATGCTACTCGAGGCTCGGCCACAGCTCGTTTCTTTGTATCATTTGACTGCGTTTCTGGTATCTCCTGGGATAGCATATTTGCAATAATATCATCTGATGACTCTTTCACAGGCCATTGTTGCCTCAATTGGTCCAGAAGTTTCGTCAATCGTAAGTCTACCGAAACCTCTTTGTTTTCATGCGCAATGTCTCTCGTTAGAGATAATCTATTGTGCTCCACAACGACTTTTGAATTTTTCACGTGGTTGTCAATAATTTTCGGGCTAGGTATTTTTTTCTGTTGAGCGAAGGTTTTAAATCCAGCCAAATGTTTTAAAAATTCACTAGTGCTCTTGTCCACTACTGGTTCTTGACGCTCGAGGTCTTTTCCCCGTTTCATATTAACTAAAGTGAGCTCATTTTCTTGCATTTTTTCAATTCGGCTGTTGCAGTCGTCAGTGTTAATAGATTTGTGCTTGCTGCGCGGTTCACTAGGTATTTCTTCAAATACTGGTGCCGCATTAAGGAGTTCAGAAACATCAGTTCTTTTGCCACAGTTTTCCATCACTACTGGTGAACTACGTTGCAAGGTAGTGTTTTTCGTGTTATAAACTTCAATATTCTTTGCACTGACAAAGCTTTCAAGAAGAATTTCATCTTCATTCTTTTTATTTTCGTTAATAGATTTCTGTGACCCAACAGAAGTTTTATTTTGTGTAGGGGGTTCAACTTCAATACAGTCGTTCCAAGAAATATCACAAACCAATGGATTCCTCAGTTCTTCATCAGCTTCCCCACTTCTTTGATCCATTTCTTTCTGTAATGAAAAATCATGATCCACCGCACTGAGCTGATCTTTGGACGTTTTGCAGTTGTTGACTTCACCGTCTGCTCTAATTTTTGTCAGTTTATCAATTTCTTCGCAATTTTTTAGCGTTGTAGGGCGTTGCAGCTTACGTTTAGTGTTGACGAAGCCAAACTGAGCAAGCGTTAGGGTCTCAGTCGATTTTGAAAACTTCAAGGTTTGAGGTTCAGCAGTCTTATGTGGAGTGAGCTGCTGGCATAGAACGTAGAAAAATGAGTATTTTCTATTTTTGAGAATCTAATTCGTCGAAAATGACTCCACAGAATCTGAAAAAATACATCTCTAGTAATGTTTGAAAATGAAACTTACAATTGGGATAAATTTTGGAAGGTTAATTTCCTTTCAGGTTTTACCTTGTACCGTTTTGCTGGGAGGCCTTGAGTGCTAGCGGCTCCCATTCGCTTCATGTCGCTGACTAGTTGGCTGTCGGAGCTGCCGTGCGGCTTCTGAGTTTGTCGAACACCGACCTGTCGTAAGGAAGTGGACTGACTACTGGTGTTTGACCGAACTGTTGCAGCATCAAAAGTTAGACTAAAAGGCTACCATTATACCTATAAGCCACAACAGATCACAGAACAGTACAGCACAAACTAAGCAGTCAACTACGCACTCCAATAACGGACCACAAAGAACTATATACTAATAATAAATATAAAGAAATAGTGTTGTAGGAGCGTCTGGAAAGACGAAAAAGGCTACATATGTATATATATATATATATATATATATATATATATATATATATATATATATATATATATATCCAACACATACACATATATCATACCTATTGAATGACTACCTATTGTCTGAAATTCCTTTTATAAGTGTAAACTCCAAATGCATCTAAAATGTTTAGTTTTACTTTTTCACCCACTCAGCAATCAATGACAGAACTAGACTCTGCGTATTGACGCAGAGGTGAACAACAGAGAACTGCCATGGGAATATCATACAGCAAGAAGTAAATGTCTTTTTGGCAGAGTTCTCGCACGAAAAGACAGTTGGTATAATTCGGGTGAACGTTTCCGTGTATGAAGTACCAGAGTGAAGTAAATTTACTAATTTTAATTGATTTTTTTTTAACATCTAAGCTTACCTAAATAAATCTATGGATTTTGCTTTAGTCATGACTGACCTTACAGCAGTTGTGAGCACAAGAGAGCTTGTCTGCGCATTGATGCAGGCATGAGCGCAGCTGCACTGCCGCTGTGCAGGTGCTGGATCTGCCCTCCCCTCTCTTGCCTCTGATCTCTGTGTTACCTGATTTTTCGTGCGGCTCCGAGGCTTCAACTCCAGTTCCTGTCGCGGCAGTTGGTCGAATGCAACAAACAAACAAACAACTTTATTTCCAATCAAGTACACAGTACATAGACATTAGTACATTGGTTTTTCAAATTCTTAAGGTTAACATTCTTAGAGTAAGGATGATGGTGAGCTCCATGCGACGATCCTGGGATGTGTCCATGGGCGGGGAGTTCCGGGCTTACCGATAAGTGCGAGTTCACGGCGCGAAACGAGAAACAGCTCGTATTCATGGCCGGGTTTCGAACCCGCGGTCTTTCTGCCCGAAGCAGAGACCTGATACCTAACACAGGCTGCAGACCCAGAATAGAAAATTTGACAAACTCATGTTACGCTCATTGTTGGTTCCACAGGCTGATGTACCAGGGGTCACTAGCAATCACAAGATTGTCAAAATTTTATTATAGTTCTGAAAGTAGGAGAAACATAGGTGTATTTCTACTGTGTATCATTTTGCTGTTGCTTGTTGCACGTTTATGATCCGTCCCAAGTAACCCCGTTATTGAAATTCATGAACATTTATGTAGGTATGTATAGAAGACTAGGAGCTACTCCGCTTTTATGCTTACGTGGCTCTGACTGTAGCATGATGCGTTTGGAGTCCGGATTCTGTCCAATGACCCTTTTATGTTGATGCAACCGGCGACCAACTCTCGACTTGCTTGTTACCAAAATGAAGGCTTGACTTATAGTTCTAATTGTCTTCCCCTAGTTTGACCTTAAAATTCTCGTTCAAGAACTGTGTTAAAAATAAGGCTATTTTTCATAAGAAAAGAAAAGTTGTTCCACTGCTCTACATTGAAATAAAGTTAAATTAGTATTTATTATCATGCACTAAAAAGACTGCCTAAGTTATTGTTTTAATTTGAACTGAAAGCATACATCGGGTCACGTATTAGCATTAGGGAGCGAAAAATAATTTTTCCCGAAATTACCAATGATTGTAAATTTGAGGAGCGTACTGATGCCACAATATTGACTGATCGGAATTCAAGTTTGAAAAGAATAGCAAACCTAGAAAATGAGACACCGATATCATTTCCTGCAATAAACTGATTTTATGGTAAATCGACAGAACTACGCACTTTACAGGAACAATGGGACACTGTCAAGGTTGGACGATACTAGTGCTCCATTTTGTAACAATACGATAGCGATGAAAATTATAATACTGATCCTCCACGTGCTAACAACGCGATAGTGTCAATAAACAATCCCGGTACCACTACGATTTCGTAGCACGAGCTTCTTTAGACCAATTCTGATCTGGTTGCACCCACAACAGCTACTACAAAATACAACAATACCTCTTACTGTAAGTTTTATTTACTGCAAGAGCGAAATCGTTCTAATACGTATTTTTTCTATTTCAGTAAAATTTAAATAAAATTAATCCGTTCTTACTCTCTAATGTCCACTCCAGTAGTAGGCAGTTAAAAAGAAGTAGGCAGTTAGAAAGAACATAGCAATTATAAAAACACTATAAGATAAAACGAGGATATTAACACGTTAAGTGCGATACGACCCACCGGTGGGTCGCTCAGGTTAGGTTCTGTAATTTTTTCAAAGCTTTCTAGTGACTGTGTGTACAAAGTAAAGATTTGCACCGGCTAGACAATCGCACTCAACGTGTTAACAGGCATACGTTATTTTCCTCGATTCTGAGACGATCTACTTCCTCAAAGAGGTGAGCACCTAAACTGAGCGTGGGTGCCGACTATCGGCGCATGAATGAAACTTGCTCGTTGTAAGAAATTCAACTCATCGTAAAAGTCAACATTTCGATCGAGCACCAGCTCCTGAAATGAAAAGCACGCAAAGATACACCCGTAACAAGAGGAATTACTGTACAACTGATGTGGCAATCATTAATGTCGACATCCTTGGCATTCCACTTAGTCACCAGATCATAACAAGCAATAATTTTTCCTGCTCGAGTGTGAGTGTTATTAACTGATCAGATTTAATATCTGAATGAACTACTTCATTGAAGTTTTCATCTATTCTTTTGAATAAACAGAATAAATCACAAAATCCGTCTAGTTTTGACGTCGCTTCTTTCGACTTTCATCCTCTATGACTCATTTGACACGGAGCTAAAACAATTTTAACAACGAAGATACGAATAATTCAAGTGCTGCCAGACGAGTGCTGTATTAGGTGGTACTGTACAGCACTTACTTAGTGGTGGTCGCAGCGGTGCCGTTGTGGTAGGAGCGTAGGATGGGCAGAAGATGTTCTGAATATCCAGACCAGCTGCACGAACCACGGCACATACTCTCTTGAAATGCGTTTAAATGGGCGCACAATACACAGCTAAAAATAATATCACGCTTAGGAATTTAAAAGTAAGTGACTTCCAGGGTAGGTTCTTTTAGAATGCAATTATGATTTGATAGCCAGCATTTAAAGGTTTGCTATCATGGAACTTGTCAGCAACCAGTAAACAGACACTATGCTACCCATAGAATTATTTTGGTGAGCCTTCATCTTTGACTCCTAGAGTGGCCGACTGGTGAGGGTACCCGTCTGCTATACGGAATACCACGGGTTCGTTCCCCGTAGCTGTCACGGTCTATTTGTGCCTGACCATTGACAGCTAGAAAGATCATGTCCAGCAGCTGTTAATTGGACGCTTGGCGTAAGCCACACCTCAACCACGGTCATCGACACGCCCCTAAGAGCCTCTACTTCAAACTGCAGGGCAGAGGACGGGGATCTCGCTTGAAGCATTACTAGTATTCACTACTACTCTGAAGACCTTATCGATTAGCACCGTCACTATTCATAAGATGTTAGCATTAAGAATTTAACACCCAATGTATATAGAATAGAATAGAATAGAATAAGGCAATAGGAACGAGCCGTTTGGCCCATTCTTGGTTCAATACCGAAGTCCCATGCCGTCTAAAACTAAATCCATCAGTCATGCACGTACACCTTAACCACGTAAGTCAATTTAGTCGTGTGCACACATGTCACTCACGCACAGGCGTTTATGTCACGAGCATTTATCTCAATCATACATTAACCTTAAGGAGTTAGGGACATAGTTAGTAGGATGTAGTACTGGGGGGGTTCGTAGTCCAAAATTTATCGAGACGATTTTTGAATGTGTTCACAGTGCCAGCAGTATATGTACTGTATATTCTATTGGAAATAAAGTTCCTTTCTTTCATTTGATAGCATGCAACAGGGCTATTTTTCAGTACAAAATTTTATGAAAGTCAAAATAAAATTTTCGTCAGGATACATTTCTATTTGCCAGCCTTCATCTGCGTAAATTTCACAATGCTAACTTTTTATTATATTCCTCCATTTAAAAATCGAGTGGAGTACTACAGATAAACTGCAATAACAGTATTTATCTTGAGCTTAACAATGGCTGTCGAGTAAACGATGGGTTGGGCAAAAATTTTAATAAGGCTCTTTGCATTAAAAATTCAATTCCTTTTTCAACCTCCAGTTTGTCAGGACTTAACAAGTAATCACTCCAGAACCATTTTATATCATCTTTTATAACGATGTGTCATAATATAGAACTATGAGCATGAAACAGTCATATACTCTTCGAGAGACTGAACTCAAATTAGTCACAAAAATTACCCCATGTCTCAGAGATGAAGTTGATGGTGAGCTCGTCCCCCTCCGCAACTCGCTGCACCTCCACCCGCCTCATGATACGACCTGCACGCAGCACGCTTGTGTCCCTGCACACGAGTCTCAGCAACTAGCTCATTTCTGTGCTTCTTATCTAACCAATTACACGGAACAACTGCTTTGAGCAATTTACACATATTTGTAATGGTTTGAACATTTTACTAGAATAGAAGAACTTGATTGCTGATTCTTTATTAGTGAGAAGGCTTGTGTAAAGAATTGGCTCAAAAGAAATTCCAATGTCGGTTTAGATTGTACAGTAATTTAGATGGTACGGCTAACACTTATCTTATTCACGATTTCAGGAATGAGTTTGTTAATTTCTTAATCCTCTACCGATCACATTTTTTTCAAAGAAAGAAACATAACATATGTAATGACACGCTGTATATTGGCTGATCCTACTATTTGAAACGTTTTAACAAACAGAACCGCAACATGTTAAGAGTTGTATAACTGCTGAGTGCAGTGCTGAGTTGATAAACACTTGAAGTGCTGTTTTAACGCACTTTTTCGAATAGGACTTCAGGGTTCATTTGGACATTAAAGAGTTAATTAATATACCGGCATCATCATCGAAATTATTAAATCACCCACAAAGAACAGAGTTCATGAACACTGGTACGTTTTATTAAATGCATATTTTACCTGTTTCTTTACTTAATTTATTACTTTACGATTTTTTTTATTAGCTAAAAGACACTCCTGACCTATATCGCTCTACACGCCAGTTCTACTTTAGTTATCAGTACGCATCTGAACACTTTAAGAACCATACATAACTCTTAAATTACTTGCAGAACTCATCTATTAAATTTATCATTTCTGAAGAGCTTCTCCATTAAAAAAAGTAAAATATTGTACAAAATTTCCTCTTTCTATATTTGCGTCATTTCTACTCATATCATTTCAGTGCCAATAATATATCACATCATCCTTCGTTCAGAATTAGCTTCCAAATACATTTCTCTCCTTTGACTCTCACAATATCGCCCTTCTACTTCAGTTTTCACTAACCTTCCTTCATTTCCTGCCCACAACTTGCATACCACAGACCTCCCTGCTGATCCTAGCCAGTGCATCAAATCTTCTTCCACACATTACATTAAACTTTCGCCACCCAGTACCGACTTTTAATACACTATAGGCCTCTTATCATAATCTTGTTATTATCTCTACTCATTTAGTCTCTTTATCCTGAATAGTTTTGTATTTAATAATCTTTTAATTTTTCATTTTTTAAACCTCTTACACTTTTACTTCTTCTACGAAAAGACCTGATAGACAGGCTCATTTATATTGCCACATGCATGTTAACCAGTTATTTTTTTCCTCTCTCTGACAGAATTTACTAATGTTCTATTTATAAGTTTAGGTCATTCCCTCTATGAACCATTGCTTCCAAACATTTTCCAATACGCTATCTTTGCTCATACTCTTGCCAGTCGTAAGAGCGAGTTTGCGTTGTTTGCTAAACTCCTTTCTCTCCCATCCTTGAACTCTATTCGCTTAGCTTTGTTAAATAGTCATCCAGGCCCTAACGAAACACGTCTAGGCCCGCGTGCTTCGCTGACTGCTTCGAGGCAATTGGGGGTACTGCCAAATACAGGGTGTCTCAAAAAAATATACTCACCCTTTAACCGTTGCTAACATGCTGTCTTCTTTGTGTTGCAGGTGTGAGGTTCGAACCTTTGCGAACATGATTCTTTAATCACATTTAATCATGTTCGCAAAGGTTCGAACCTCACACCTGCAACACAAAGAAGACAGCATGTTAGCAACGGTAAAGGGTGAGTACATTTTTTTGAGACACCCTGTAATTCCACCTGAACCCTACGTGGAAAGCCTAAAAGTTTTCTTGGAAATATGAGGTGTATCAAAGGTTAATTCGTCTACGATGGAGCTACTTTACTTTAACTTTTCTTACTCTCCTACTTTTTCTTCGCTTTTCATGGGGTCCGATTACTGGATGACGCTATCTTAACTAGCACGCTTTCTCACTCCAACCACTTTCCAACAGCCAATTAACTCCTGGCAGAATCATTTCTTACTCAGATGATTCCATGTTTCATCTATATTCATAAGTAAATACGGTTCCCGTTAAAAGTACCTAGTTGCATGAATTTCTGTTTAATAGAAACCTTATTACACACCACTAAAAAATAAGAAATCGTTTATTTATGTAGTTCGATGTTCTCCCGCACGACTTTGTCAGTTCAGTATTTTCCCGACATTAAAAAAACAACAACCTTTCTTTTCGCCTGTTTTATCCGCTGTCTCTTTCAATTGACACTTCTGAATGTTCTACTAGTTTTGTCATTGTTAGCATTTTCAATACATCATACATAACTTCGAAGAAGAATTAAGGGACTGTTAATACACTATTAGAGGTAAGTAGAGTGACCGTGGGCTTAGTCAGCTATCCAAGTGCCAGAGCTCGAGATATAATTAAACAAAAACATGCCAGAAAACAATCTCAGTTATGTTTGCCATCAACTCACGCTATACGCTGGAAAAAAAGCGTATTGTTGGCCTGGTCGCCGATGATGAGGAGACACGTGTGATTGTAAAAGTTAGGTCGGCTGTTCCTTGAGCTTTTCGAAGAGTTGGCTTGCACAGCGGCAGCGTTGCTTATGCTGATGACGATTTCGAGTGAACATCTGTCCGGTTGAACCTGCGTGAGTGGGGAGCAACAACGGTGAAAAATGACTAGTACTATGATAGTATGATAGTTTGAATGACCGTCTCGTAAAGCCCAGGGCAAAATGCTAACGCGTGCACGCGTTTCTTGCGCATTCTCAGACCTGGGAGAAGTGGACGGTCTTGGATAAAAATATCTGGATAGATCGTCATCACCACCTCTTCCCAGTTAAAAACTAGAACAGTTTAGAGCGGATTTATGATTGCACCGAGAAAATACCAACAAGCAGCTTGTTACTGACAGTTTTTCCTTTGTGGATGGGTGTCTTTTTGAGTTGAAACGATTTTTTTAGAGTATTTTATCGATGATTCCCAAATGTGGCATCCATCGATTGCGATCGGAATAAAGCTTAACGCTTTCCATTTTCAATAAATGAATATTTTGGTAGTAAGATCCTACAATATAGAAGACAAATAGTATATATATTTTTTCCTAACTGATTTAGATTTTGTGTGTTCTTTCTTCAGAGATTCAAATCACCTTCTTGTATTTTGATTATTGGGTAAAATTAATTGTACTGCACCATTTTTTTAATGACAAATTCGGTTTTTCTTTGTACAACAAAGCTTTAGTCTAAAACAGAGAACACACATGTAACGTTGGACTGAAGCACCAGCATGTGAGAACCTGCAATGAGCATGAATGCATGCACTACACACCTGGCCACGAGCTTGTCACCCAACATCGCCCACTGCCTCACCTGCCCCACCTGTAACAGGGTGAGCGCATAGCGCGGTAGTCCCGCCGCCAATTCTTGAAGTGTGTTGCCGAAGGGCGGCTGTCTGCCGCACACCTGTGACCGACTAGTTTACAGTATCACATGTATAGATGCCGCATGGGTGACAAGTGGGTTTGACGATAGTTACTATCAGCACAATGAAAAGCCAGTACAGGGTAGGTTAAAATGTGAAAAGATAAGAAGATTGATTTTCCTAATTTCTTGGGTTATGAACCGAATGTCACTTCACACAAGTGCCGAAATAGTCATGATCACAAATATAGTTTTATACCGTAATCGGCAAACTTTTTAAAATGTAATGTGCAAGTGATTTAAAAACTGCAGGTTATAAACAATATTAAATATACGTATAACTTACTCTGTACTTACCACGTAAGGTTATCCGTATACTGTCACACCTGACTTGGTCGTTTAGAATTAATAAATGATAGAGTTTGAAAAGGAGGCAAATAATATGCTTCAACTTAATGTTATCGGTACGCAGGTTTTGGATGGCAACGTAGCGGCGGCAACGAAGAGGCTTATAACGAACAACCCTAATTGGACGCTTAAGTTTCATTTAACGCGCAGCAAGGAGCAAGTCAGTATACAATTATTCATTTTAGTAATATCACTGTTAAAGAAAATACACTCAGAATCGACGCTTAAGGAGCAACAGAGCAAAGTTTGGCTATGGCGTCGATTGTAGTGAGTATTAGAAAAATTTCGTATTGTAGAAAGCTACTCAAAAATGGGCGAATTGATAAATATTTAGAAATAACTACACACAAATTAAACAGAAACAATAATTCCAATGACCCAAAATGTACCTCGTTTCTAAGTAAACTTTGAAACTACTGAGAGAACTTTTTTCGAGCAATACAACAAGAATATTGCTCATCCGGAAGAAGCGCATGTGTAGATTGAACTGCTGTCTAATTTAACGTTACGTAATTACTTCTTGTGCCGTCTCTTTCTCCTGCATACCATTTCGATGTCCCTGGGATTGGCGTTCTCGAGAGCCGTGAAGCTAGTGATGCGCGAGTTGGCCAGCGCAGTGGCGAGAGTGGGGCCGATGCGGTCCAGCTGCCTCACCACGTGAGGCGAGTTCTCCCACAGCCCGCACGCGAAACACTTGCTCAGCAGCACCGCATTCAGCTGTGCTTCCAAATGACCGGTCGAGCCTCGCAAGCTCACCACCTCACGCAGGCCTGACCAGTGTGTAGAGCGAGGTGAGTCAACGCATGGAAAGCGGTACAGCGATACCTCATCAACAAAAAGTAAACATGATGCAGATCATGCTTTCCCCCGTTGTTTTCTAAAGATATCGTTTACTAAAGTGAGTGTGGGTGCGTGTTGGAATGTATTCATGTATGTTACAGAATTAGTTTTCTGTTTATAGTGGTAAATACATGTTCCTCTGTTTAAAACATGTATGAAACGTAGAACTCAGGTAACATTTTATGAATCAATGCCCACCAACACCTAAACCCGTATTCTATTGAAGGCACTTGAACGACATATTTCTTTTGTTTCACTCTTGAATTGAAGCCGATCGCTTTTTCTAACATTCCAAATGCTAACATCCAAATATCAACTTTCTGTGGAAGTAGAAGAGAGTGATCAGGTAGTTTTCTTAGAGGTTCTCATAAAAAATCAAATTTCAAACTGATTACCTTTGCTTACAGCAAACCAACTGGTCTGGAAACTAACAACTTCAGTTGTATTCTATGTAAGAATATAGAAAATCATGTGTGAACACTGTATTGCATAAATCATATGTCATTTTAGACATACGATTTTTCAGAGTCATTGATTACATTTATAAACTATTATTTCAAAATAAGTACCCTAAATTTTTAATCGATAATCTTCTGGAAAAATTTCGAGATAAACAGTATTGTGCTTCTGCTCTCACGCTGAGCGCGACAGAACTGACGATATGCGTGGAACTACCATCAATTAGTTATTCAAATATACCGTTCAATAAAGAATTGTTGTTTTTGATCCAAAGGATTACTCCAACCAGCGATCAAGCCTTTTAGGGAATATTTTTAAAATGATACAATTTTTATTAAAATAAACGATTGAAAGAATGCCTGTAGAGTCAATGTATCTGCTTCGGTATGGATGATTGCTGCATGCAGTTCTATGTATGTTGGTAGTTCTAAACAGCATCAGTTCACCTTACATAGCTTATATTCAAAAGTTCCCTTTAGGACTGGCCATTCTTCTCAGCCGCCTCTTTTCCTCATTCAGCAATTAGGGATCATTGTGAAAATTCTAAACATTCATTGAAAATTGCTAATTTTTTAACCCTCTATAAAGCAAATAATGAGTAAAACCTCATTATTGTAGAGTCTCTTTCTACATTCACCTATAACCCTATCTTGAATAGAGGCCTTAGCACTATCAAGTTATACATTGTTTCATCCTACTGACAGTTCTGTGTATGTGGATAGGTATGAGTGAGTGTAGGTAGATGCGTGTTATAGAATGTGTTGTGTGCAGTCAAAAAAAACCTACTTATGTTTGATATTTTTTTCGGCGTACTTTTAGTTCAACTTCTCTCTTATTTCAGTACTGAAATTGAATCTTTATTTTCTGAAACATTCGTTAAAAAATTTCTCCTTCACGTATATTTCTCGTTATTCAAAGAGTCCAATTCCCTAGATATCGAACAAATAATACTATAAACATTTGAAGTCAAATTTCAAGAAATATACATAGATGTTTGCAAATTAATCAAAGGGCTGACTGAGTTCAATAAGTGTTCTTCACAATGACAGCATTCTCATCTCACTGAACGCAGAAGTGCTTCCTGTGGAGGATAAAGGCCAAACTTGAGAAAAAAACAATAATGTAACATTTGAAAAACGATTTTTTCTTCCCTAATAACCGAAAACATAACCGTTTTCCGAGAAAGTTACTCCGTAACCTACAGTTGACAGCATCCAGTACAATTACTACTTGAATAGGAGCCGCAGACACTATCTTAGTCTATGACTTATGAAGTTTGATGGTCTAAAGTTCGAAGAGTGACAAGATAAAGACTTGCAGTAATAGTAAACAGAAATAACTTCCCAATGGCGCTGTACAAAAAGCAAACATTTTTGCTTATGTGAAGTGCAAGAGTTCATTAAGACCACTTACACTTGGAGAGCCTCAGCCCGACACGGATGATCTTGTTGGCCTCCTGGCTGAGCCCTGGGTCGTTGAGTGGGAGGCACCCGAACACCGCCTGCACCAGGCTGAGAAAAACGCATCATAAACACGTTTGTTGCGATTGCCTGATTGGTGTAAAACTTCACTTTGTACGCATAGTCACTAGAAGGATCTGAAAAATTTACAGAACCTAACCTAAGTGACCCACCGGTGGGTCGCATCGCAACAAACGTGTTAACAACTGATCCGTGGCTTCGGCACAGCTCAACTGCGTCCGTTAAACACTGGTGATTCAGTTTGCACTCATCGCTTACGATAACCCAGATCTTAGAGGATGGCATTGCAACATTTAGAGAAAATTCAAGGCTGAGAACTATTTTCGACTTGAAACTAATACGTACGTGTGAAATTTTACATATTCTCCTCATATTTTCTTTATAACATAGAAAGTTCTAGATTTATTTCGTTCTCAACATACGTCGTTTAGTTTTCGAAAAGGTAGTCCCATGAATACTTTTAAAAAATCGACTAGACGCAAAATGTTTCAGTGAGGTTATGAAAACTTAGGATTTGAAAATTTCGACTTTAAGTCGCAAATAGAATAGAATAGAATAGAATGAGGCTATAGGAACGAACCTTCTGGCCCATTCTTGGGTCGGAATTGTTTTACCCAAGTCCCATGCCGTAATTCTAGCCGCAACCATGGTTCTAGCCGCGTCAACCATGATTTTAGCCGCGTCAACCATGATTCTAGCCGCGTCAACCATGGAACTTAGGATTTGAAAACTTAGGATTTGAAAATTTCGATTTTAAGTCGCAAATCACCGTACGTTGTTCCGTAGGAAAGGATCTCCAAGTAAATCGAAAACACTGTGTAAACAAAACGTTGTGTAGGAGACATGGAAAATGGTAAAATTGAAGTACCAGGATAAGTGTTAGTTCCACAACTACATTATAGAAACTCTTACAAAAGCTTATTCCTTCTTTAACACGTTGCCTCCGATTGCCTGACCGGTGTAAATCTTCACTATGTACGCATAGTCACTAGAAGGATCTGAAAAAATTACAGAACCTAACCTAAGTGGTCTACATACGTACCACTTCGGAGTCAACGTGTTAAATTACATAAATTTTTTATCTCTATGATGGGTAAAATAATATACGAGGAAAAATTAGTGGTTGACATTGGTTCTCTCTCTGTACCATGCCAGTCCTGTACTGAAATGTATTATAATGGTGAATTATGATATAATTTAATACAGAGTCATTTAACATTTGTCGAGTGATTATACCTGCAGCATCATTATACATATATCATTATTATAACATCATCATTATGCTTACAACATGATTTTGTTTACAAAATCATTAAATGTAAATTCTTACTTAACAAAGTCCGTTCACTTTGCTGCGTACGGGATGATTAATTGACAAGTAGTTTATTTCCTTGATGACAGAAAAATTCATGATCATTAAGGACATGAATTATGTGTCGTACAAATACATGACAAATATGTAAGATTAATTCAACGTTCGAACTTGTTGCAACACTTTAATGCTGTCGAGTCTTCCATCATTTCTTTCCACACAAGATAAAGTAAGAAAAATTTA
The DNA here is from genome assembly GCA_006783055.1 of Trinorchestia longiramus. Taxonomy (NCBI): domain Eukaryota; kingdom Metazoa; phylum Arthropoda; class Malacostraca; order Amphipoda; family Talitridae; genus Trinorchestia; species Trinorchestia longiramus. The sequence goes on from VCRD01000055.1 coordinate 70,896, forward strand.
TCACAGAAAATAGACAGAGGAGAGTAAGTTTTCAGATGAGTAAAGTAACCGTTGAAAGCCGTTGCAAGCCACTTATTACTTTTAAAGTCGATGTAATTGAGATAAATAAAGATGAATCACACCGTTGATGTCAAGTACTCAAATATGGCTGGAAGCGCACAATAAAAAATAACGTTAGAATATCTGTCATTGAATGATATTAGAGGAAGGAAAAATTATAAATCATCAAAGTTCATCTTCATTTTCTGGAGACAAATTACAAAAATAAGGCGGTATAAGTACTGAAAACGTGGAAAGATGTAAATGTTGATATGATAAGTTATTATCATCATCTTAAAGTAAACGATATTAACATGATTTATGACGATATTAACATGATTCTCAATTATCTCTCAACATTTATTTTCTCCCTATCTTTTGTTGTACGAATCGCCTATAAGAGATATGTAAACCTCTACACAAAAGAGAATAAACGCAGAATAAATAAATTCACGTGACATTATCAAGTTCTCTAAAAGCGAAGGATATTAAAAGATACGTACGACTCGAGCACACTGTATTCTACGAGTCCCATGAAATTATAAAAATTTTCAACACTACATAGCTGCCCTGGAAAAGTATGCAAGAAGTCAGAAATATGGCAGATGTTACCATAAAGGGGGGGTTTAGAAAACACGCTAAACATTTACTGTTCTGATATTTATCCATAAAAAATAATTACGTTTATACAAAAACAGTGGAGTAGTCTTTCATTGAGGCACTTAGTAAACAGGGGTAAAACGGTGGACACCATACGTCAGGTGTTGCCCGGCATAGCTTAACACGTTGACTCCGAAGTGGTACGTATGTGTACCACTGAGGTTAGGTTCTGTAATTTTTTCAGATCCTTCTAGTGACTATGCGTACAAAGTGAAGTTTTACACCAATCAGGCATCAACGTGTTAACATGTAAAGACACCCAAGAATTTCAGGTCTTGTTTCTGTAATCATGATACAGAGAACCCACGATTTACCTTCTTGCTATATGTAATTGCCTTTCAGCTTTACATGTACAATGCCCTTATGGATGAAAAAACGCGATTAACCCTTGTTTCATAAAAAAATTTACATTACAAGCTGATAGAATCTAGATCGCTCATTGACTTAGAATGTAGACTGGGAACGGAGGATCGATCTGCAACTGAGAGTGCGACTACTCACTTGAGTGTCGCTCCAACATCCACGAGACAAGTACATACAATATATAGCAATTGGCTTGTTATTTGGGACAATCTTTTGATCGCTCCTCATTTTGTTTATGTGAAGACATCAACGCTTTCTCCTTACGAAGCTGATGGCAGTTGCCGGGTGATAAAGAGTAAGGGTGATTGAGCCTGTCTGCGCGCCGTACTGGGATTGCAAAAGCTTCTGGACTACGCATAAAAAGGCGGAGATGGTGTGTGGCCCTCAAGAATTTTACGGGATAAAGATCACACTTTTATTAATTCCCTGAGGATTATTCCGTTAATGTAAACGTGTGTATCCCCATTTTAGTACGTAGTATAAGCATACTGCACACGTGCATAGCTTCAGTCAGGAAAGGGTGAAACATATGCGACTCAAATGCCACAAGAACTAAAAAGGTTTGAATAGGTTGTAAGAGCACAGGTTTCCTCCTTCCGTCGACTCCCAGGACATTGAACGAACTCACAGAATGCATAATTTTAGTATTTAATAACAAATGATACTCAGTTTCTCACCAAAATATTTTGTTAAATCCGTTTTTTATTTTGCCGCCGGGTACTGGGAAGCGGACACAGCTGCCCCTCTCATCCCCTTTCTTTTTCTTGTTGAGGTCGTTGAGTGAGCGCTTTTCAGAAGTTCGCAACTGACACAGGGGAAACATTAGGATTCTGTCGTAAAATTTTTTCACAAAACCTCGTTTATTTCATAGCACGTATGAACACTTGAAAATCATATTATTTACTTCGACTCTCAGTCGATTTGCAATTCACTAAATGAAATATTGTTTCAGAAATAGTGAATATTAATATGAATGCTTGGTTGACACCTCATCAATTTCAAGCTCAAAATTATCGGTGAATATTCATGCGGAAATACGATTCAATGATTACCTTCATGCTGAAAGGACGATTGTCTAGATGTGTAGAATAAAATAAGGCAATAGGAACGAGCCGTTTGGCCCATTCTTGGGTTGATACCCAAGTCCCATGCCGTCTAAGTGAAATTTCACACGAGTACATGAAAAGAATAGGGATGCGGCAACGTCCACTGAAATTGCAACAACAAAACGTTAATCTCCCTCCACAATGAAACTGACGGGCGAAATTGTATATCTCTCCCTAAATCGTTAATCGTTCATGGTGGATACACGCGGGCCCCAGAACTGTGCGTGTTATAGGTTGCATCATGCCAGTCGTCATTGATCATGTAATCCCCAGTACGCACCTTGACATCAGAAAATTCGTGACATTCAGTGATGAGGGTCAACAATTCCTTGAAGCTCTCGTCTCCGGACACCTGTAGACAACCACAGCTGTATATAATATTTTTTATGTTAAACAACAGTAACTATCATTGTATTATTTTTAATTTGCGCGTCTCCCGCTTGAGCCGCTCTACTCGCCAGGTCCCTGAATAGTTAACTCAGGATCTGATGATCAGATAAATGAAATATGAACTGTATTCTTGCAAGACATACGACAGTGTTGAACTAAGATCACCCACACAATTAAATAATGCTGTATAAATAAACCAAGTGAGGGAAAAAGAGTGGGCTCGGCCTATTCCGGTACGAAATAAACACTTATTATATACAGGATAGGCCATCAATTTCCTTACATAGGTGAATGTATAATGTATATTTTTTTATTTTTCAGGCATAACTTCACCTGTGCTAATGCGTGTTCATCAACAGTGGAAAACACGTATCAATATGTGTATTCAAAACAATGGCAATCATACAGAGCACATCATATAAATAAAAACTTGATCAATATAGGATGTTATTTTACTTGTGTATGGAAACTTATGGCCCACCCTGTAGATGTTAGGAACACAAATTTATTGCTAGTATTTGATTCACTCGGTTAACTGCATTCAGATATTACTGCATTATATCTTTAGAAATAAAATATTAGGGCAATAAATATTCCTCTCTTTTCGAACGAGTTTGTCTGTATCAAGTTTATCAAGAGACTTATCAAGCTTATTCAGTATATAGAAACATATATTAAAAAACGTCCTGTCTATGTGTATTGGCCTGGATACTAGTGTGCATGTTACATGCAGTGTGTATTTACCATAAGCCTCTCAAGTGTCCAAACTGAAACCTTGTCTAGAGTCATAGGCTCTGAAGGAAAATTCACAAAGATAATAAATGCTTTCTGTATATTGGGCATATGCTATTACATCTGTTACTATTTCATCGGACATTCACAAATGAACTTTTGAACTCAAATGCTTTCTTTTTAAATTTGTTTTCTTTTATTTCGAAAAAACTTTGAGGTGTGAAGGATAGTTATATTCGGGCATTTCCTCATCCATCATGCTTAAAAAATGAAATGTTAAATCTTTCCAATCTTCAGAGAAAACTAAAAGAGAACCGATGAAACAAAGTAAATTTATCTGTATGCAGGTACAGTCTTTATAAGCAAGAATTCATCTCTTGAAAATAACACACATTCAACAACGATGTTCTACGTATAGAAGTTGAGTATTTAAATAGTATATCATTCTATAATGAAGACACGGTTGGGATGAAATTTCGTGTGTCTTTAGTATATTAGTTGATACAGCCCGATTACGTTAAGGGCTGTCATCTTTGCCTTCTTTACGAAGTATGAGTGAGAGAATAGGAACTCAGGTGACGCTACAGGGCTATGTGGGAAAGAGAGTTACTGAGCTATGAAGCACAAGTTAAACAATTGATTCTCACGCTCACGCATAATGAAGGTAGTTCGATTGAAGATGCTGCGTTTAAGCAGCTGCAAGAATAATGAATAGATTACCCCATTCTTGACTGCCCCTAACATGGTAGCATAGAGTTTTATTGCATTATTTCATTATTAATTCTGTCTTCCAGATGACTTGGCGTGTTGAACCGCCAGTGCCTCCTTAACGATTTACTTGCGTGAGTGCAGGGTTAGATTCCCTCGCTCCAGTTTTTTCGGTTTACAGTATATAGCATATCACTTTTATTAGTGGTAACTTTAAGATTTCTTCTAAATTTGTTCTTGTGAAGTGGGAAACATTGATGCCTTCTCCCTACAAAGCTGACGGGAGTTGCTGGGTTATAACAAGTGAGGGCAATTATGCTTGTTAGTGCACCGTACTGGCAGCGGCTTAACCACTTATTGTCAAGTAGTAGACGCGATTACTTCTACAACTTCTATATTACGCCAAGACTTCGGAAGCAGATAAATGAGATACCTCATCTTTTGTGGCTAAACGTTTTTCCTGACGTGTGTGTACATTTTTTGCTGGCTCTGTAAATCACACGTCATTCACATGCTAACAATATTTTGTAGAAATATTTTATTTTTTATTTTTCTTCTCATGATATGTACGGGTTTGTGGGCCAGTTTCAACTCATTTAAACAGTTGTTTTCTTACGGCAGAATAAAATTGGATTTCAAAAAATAGATTTGTAGTTTTTGAAATCTTTAAATTACTGATTTAAATACAGTTGATTCTTTAATTTTATTTTTAAGTAATTAAAATCAAGTACATGCCTTGTTTATTCTGTACCCTACAGCCACCACAGAGTGCTTCACTGAAACGTCATGCCTAAGAAAGCTTTGAAATGGCTGAACGGTGGGAATATGATCAATTACTTTCTCATCATTGACATGAACCTTGAATTTATGCAGGTGCAGAAAATTGCTCAAAGTACTCATTTAAGCTGATGCACGTTACACCCTCGTAGTCTCAGACCTGGAGCATCGTGTTCATGGAGCGGAAAGAGACACAGTAGCGGGCCATGAGAGCACCCAGTGGCGTTGCTGCCAGCGACCCTCTTTCCTCCGTCACCACCAGACCTGCGCGATCCAGCAGGGACACCTCGTGGCGACACAGCTCTGCTCGACACAGTCCGTCATAAAATATTCCTAGATGATCATTAACAACTTTAAACAGTAGATTTAATTTGCATCGAGTACCCCACATTTGTAGAAAGGAATTATGGTATATCAAAGTTAGGAGGTGAACATTTTTTAATTTTGAAAATATGTGAATCCTCCAAACAAAACATGATGAAATATTACAAATCTCAAAATAGTACGACTGCATTTCAAAATATAACGTGTGTTTTGAGTAATTGAAGAAGTGTGGGGTACCAGTGAACAAAATGAGACACAGACTCCGTCATCTGTGACGGTTTTTACGATTCTAAGCGTTGGTACACTAAGTGCCTTGAAAGTCGAAAAAAGGATATGAATAATGAATTAAAGATAAGATAAAGTGTTAATGAAATAGGGTTTAAATCATATGGCCAAAAACTAGGTGAGGATATATTTGAAAGAATGCCAGTCAGAGTATGTCGTCGAGAAAACAGGTATTTCGACGCATGAAGGTTATAAATAAACTTCACCCAGTCAAAAAAGTGAGAGTCAAAATCGAGTTGGAGGTAGAGCGCTATTCGAATGTGTAGATAAAGTTAGAGAAGCGCTGGGTGGTGGTCAAAGAATGTAGGCAGCAGTGAAATTCAAGAATGCGTGTGAGCTTGTCAACTTCAGGTACAGCTTCTTACGTTCAGTACATAATATACTATAAATTGTTCACATTATATTAACAACAGCATTGCTCGAGAATATTTTCCTCCTTCGACATCTAGCATTATTCGGCTGCACATTAGGAAAACACAAATATCCTTGTAAATTCAACTCCTTGGAGCCTAGAAATAACTGAAGCATTGCAAGATTAAAGAGAAGCGTCACCTGAAAATTTGTTGAGTAAGTTGGGGAGCTGAGCTGGGAAGCCGTAGTGTCTAGGGTTGTTCTGGGCTCTTACGTACAAGAAGGTGGACTGCAGCCACGTCACCGCCACATCCACGCTGTCGATGGTGCCCAGCACAATCTAGTTCGCCATCAAATGTTTCGTGTCATAAATCATTGACAAAAAGAAACAATTTTATGATAAGAATTTACGACACGATATTGTTAAGGAAGTCAAAGTCTTAAAAATATGACACTTCTGCTGCAGATGTCTCTCATAAATTTAATCAGTACAACAACAACGATCTTAAGGCAACGCTTAACCTTTAGTACTATGACTCAGGGCCGCATATGAAGGCAGGCGGTATTTTATTCACGTTTGAACTGTACTGTAATTAATCTACCTTTATATTATAATACACAGTGTATCTCCATCTCTGTCTCTCTCTGTCTCTATCTCTCTATCTATGTGTGTCCGTTTTGCTTTTTCCAATCTATTACTGAAGAAAAATTATTGAATTGAAATCAAAATCTATTGTAAATAAATCTCAAAAAAATCTATGTAAATTTCATTAATTGATATGCTAAAGTGGAAATATATTTTATTTCATAGATCCTTAATTTTTATCACATTTAAACAGTGAAATTTCCACGGCCATGTTATCAGTAGATAAGATACAGAATGGAGGTTCTGTATATATTCATGAAAAATATTCATTCAAAACACAATAATTCGTCATAAAACTTTACTACATTTGTTTTTATAATAATTTCAAATTAGTCAAATCTATTCAAACTAATAACTCAATTATGGATCGAAAAATTTTTGAATCTGAAAGAACAAGAAAGCAACGAGCTAACAGAACATCAGAAGAGACAGCTACTGCCAGTGAAGCTCATTCCAAACGAAAACGGTTGCGTCGAGAAAACGAAAGTGATGATGAAGGCTCTTCAGGAAGCATCGCAAATGCGATAAGACTTATGTATATGTAGAGCACAACTCTTATATAACATGTGATAGTGCCCGTGTTATACACGGGTCATGTAGTTGTTATCTTATATTGTACCAAGTATCATTATTTATGAGCGTAGACAACGCTCTATCTCAACTTGTTCGGGGTATATATGTATTTCCCTCTTACGGATGGGAACCGTTTCTGTCAGAAGAGAATTTTTTTAAAATTCGAAATGTGTTGAAAATTCCTATTCCTGAACTATGAAGAATCAAATAGTTCTACAACCTTTAACCATAATCAGCGTAGGTGAAACTACGAGGCCAAAATAATGGAGCAAGCGAATTCGTACTCATTCTTCAAAGGTCACTTCTGGCTCTATTCTGATGCGTTGCACGAAGAATAATGTTCATTGAAACGTGATTTGTTTGCCTCTGCTCCATCCAGGGCTCCAGATGCCAGTCTGTGTGAAATCGGAGACCCTGACCGTGTTCTTCAAAACCTTCTCATGCACGTGTTGCATTAACCGGGGTACACATGATCAGTCAGGACGCTAGATGTGCTCCTTGATGTCCCCTTTGCAGTTCTAGACTGTATTTCCTGCCCCGCAGCTTTTACGTTATTTAACATTCTTCTGACGGCGGATATAATGGCTGCGTTGTTGGAGCCATTGTAAGTCAGCACATAAAATGCCACTCTTTTCTCATATTCTGGCAGTTTTCATCCTTCATGCTATATCGTGTTTCTATAATTTCAAGCTAAAATAGAAGTCTTTGCTGCACACTCGACTTGAAATCGATGTCTTTAAACTCCAAAACATGAAAAATAACATAGGTCCAAATCTCTTTTGAATTAAGTGGTGCAAGGGCCTAAAGGCAAGTTTTAAAAAAATGAATGCTTTGCGAGGAAATATAGAGGGAGAAAAAGCTAGGTTGAGGGAGAGCAAGCTGTAACGGATAGAACGAAGAGATGGTGTGAGAAGGCGAGGCCGGGTAAAAGAAACGGCCTCAATATTTCGAGTAGTTAATAAGAGGTACGATAGTGAGGTGTTGGTAATAGTAGAGACGAATACCAGTAGCGGCCGCATTGAAAGAGGGAGAGCATAACTAGCAATTCAGTCGAAGCGGCAATGAAGATTCTGAAATCTAGAGAATCTTCAGGGTTTATTGGCTGTTGGTCCCTTCGTTGAGCGTTTGAGAAAGGCGGTGTCTTCCATGGATGGGTTGATAAGACTGTCTTATGTTTGTTTTTTGTCCGATATTGTACCAGTTGGTTGATTGGTGTAGCGCCATAGAGTTTCTCTCGTACAAGAGGAAAAGTGATAAGGATATACGGTACGAATATATTGCAGTTTCACAGGCTCAAGTTAGCTGTTGAGTAGTCGGCAAAATACTGACAAATATAATTAAAAAAATTGGCAAAGGTTCGAATAAATAGCGAGAATGAACGTTCAGCGAAAAAAGGGATAAAATGAGGGGAGCGACTAAGGTAGGCTAAAGTTTGACGAACGTACGGACGGATAGGAGAGGGAAGCGCTAATGAAAATGTAGTTAAGAGTTGCGTGAGCGTGTGCTAGAAACACTATTTTTTTACACGGCGCTATTGGTTCTTGGCTGCGAAATAAAGATAGGGGGCGAAGAATTCTCAGTAAGATGAGGTAGAGATAAACAAGTAAGAGCTACCGGGTCTTGTGTTGGAGCTGGGTCTCTGATACAAAAGAGGTCACAACACGTGACTGCGGGCCTGGGTTTCGTGGGTTATGCAAATCTTCTGACTCATCTTAGGCTACCCTCCGCTGAGCAAGAAGTTCCAATGTATATTTTTATCATTAGTTTTCCAAGTAACGAATTCAAACTGAAATGCCCTTCACAGCTGCTAGAGAATTCATTTTCATCGAATATTTAATTCATTATGAATTAGTGGTACGAATACCATCGGTGAAGTTCTTTCACGTGTTCTTGCCTATAATTTTATTAGGAAGAATATCTCACATAATACAGTCTAACACTTCTATTCGTGGGACTTTTGCCACTTTATCTTCTCAACGTTGAATACCCATTAAAAATGGATTGAATCTTTATTCAATCACAATGAGGTTGTGTATTAAAAGACATCTTTCAGAAGTGGCAGTGCTTTGTTCAAGTAATGGGGCCAACTTTCTGTGTAAAGTACAATAAAATACACTTCAATATCTAATTATCATTTTGCGTCGATTTTCGCTTAAGCACCTTTTTATTTGATTTTGTAATAAATTTATTAAGGTGCAAAGAGACATTATGGACACTCTGAATGGATACTCTAGGGGAGCTAAGGAGTATGATAAGAGTACTACACTGTTATTATATAAAAAAACACTACAATTAATTTACGTCTTACTGTAGCTGTTCTGATAGTTGATGCTGCTAAAAATAGCTTAAAGATTTGTAACGAATTCGTTTCGGTTATTTATGCATCTCTAAGCTTTTCCTCAGCGTTCTGACCTCAGCGTTGAGGTGTTCGATCAGGTTCTGGTGCAGGTGGCTTTCTAACGCTCCACTGCCGGTCACCAGCTGCTCGTACTTGCGCTGCACAGAGAACAGACAGTCAAGAATTCAGTGTTTCTCAACAATTTTTCAATCGCCGCCCCCTTAGGACACTATTTGATTTTCCAGCGCTTCGTAATGATTATATTACTGTATATTATACAGTAATATACGCCCCCATTCAAGGTGTACCCTCCTACCGCCCCCTTGTATTTCCTCAACGCCCCCAGGGGGACGGTACGGACCACTTTGAGAAACACTGGTCAAGATTAGGCGGTAAACTTCTTTTCTAGACTCGTGGCGAGGTTTTCCCAGCTTGTCAGTATGAGAGTACTTAGGAAAGGTCACATTGGATTTATCATAACGTAATACAAAAATGGCAGGGAAACCCAGTCAGATGCGTAAAGTAATGTTTTTGGTATTATAATTATGACAACGTTCAACAGCAATACGCTCTTCAGAGTAAGGACTTTATTATCAAGGCTGTCGAGATATTTGTTCTCAGTAATCCTGCTACTGGGAATACCAAAAAATAGAGCTGTATACCACAAAACAATTACCCAAGTCATCATGCAGCTAGCTTCGGGTTCAGCTGTTGGAAATATGCAATAACATAATAACTCCTCTTCGTGTTCTTCATTCGTAAACCAGGTAACTAATTGAGAAGAATGTGAACGATGAATCATCTGACGACATAATATTCTGAAATATTCAATTGTGTAAAATGTTTAATCATTAATCATATTCTTTGACAGTCCAAGATTCTGAGACATGAGGTTTAAACATTATTGCTTCTCCATGAATATCAACTTCGTAAAATTATCGTCTTACCGTGAATAACGCGTCAGTATTGTTCATCGCGCTCTGTAGTCTAACTTTCTTCAATGTTTTATGACTTTTGTCTCGTAATGTTCGACAGTTTTCGTCCGTTATATTTCCGTCCGTATTTGCGCTGACTATGTTTCTTCGCAGACGATTTTTTACATGGCATGTATTAGCTTTCATAACCGTAGACACCGTCACTCGGGAGACGTAAAATACGAGTAATTCGGTCGCTTTCATCATAGATGTCTTATAATTATTTTACCCTTGATAAATTGGTGAAAATAAGAAAATGATGTTTAGTGATTTATGGTTGAAAAGAATAGAGGAATAAAATGACAAAACTATGCGTATAGTTAGAGTGACCCATGCAGTAAGAATGTCACGAGGAAGAAAGTCATGAATATTAGTTGACTTTACAAACAGCACGTTCATAACTTCCATCTAGTCATTCTTGAATTCTAGTGAATTACATTTATGAATGATGTTTTTGAAATTCTCCACATTAAATGGTAGTTCTTGATTATCAAGTAATTTTTTCATATGAAGTGCCACGTTACATGTGCCACATTGCGCACATGCATGAATGCATTTCAAACGAAACATTTGAGGAAATCATCTTAAAAATAATGAAGTGAATAACACATGTGTCAGTAAAACTTACAAAATTGTCAACAAGTTGAGATTTCGATAGTGATGGCGTTCCCTCTACAACTAAAACGAACGATAATTCCTGTATAATCGTAAACTATTGTGCAGAGCGAAACTCAGGAAAATTATTGCTTACCTTCCAACTATGTATTATTCAAATGTCTGTCAAGATGAAGCGTTCGTAGAACTTACGTTTCATCTACACGATTTTCAGGGCTAACTGGTAAAAACTAGAATTTTGTTATATTATTATTCATAATAATAATTTCTTTCATACCAATTAGAAAAGTTCTAGTAGCGATGATACAAGATGACTCTTAAACAATCCCCAAGAAACAGAATTTATGGTGGATTGCCAGAAATACCTCATGAATATGACACTGTGAAGTGTGGAATTTTTATCAGGTTTGTGTTACAGCCTTATCGTGTGTATGTTTATCTGGGAGTCGATCCTTTATCTCCAGGCATGACTGCAATTCGTAAATGGGACAACTCACAATTGTACAGAATCTGTTATCAATACCCGAGCGGGAGTAAGAATATTCAAGAAAGAGTTTTTCTGTGCTTAACCTCTTTTCCATCCAGCATTTTAAAATATTTTAAAATACATTTTCACCTTTCAGAGGATGCTTGATCAATAATTATGTACGGGTGTCACCGCCTGCCTCCGAGCTATTTCGGAAATAATTGAAGTTTATGAGAATAAACCAGCGAATTAGTTCACAAACGTAATTTATTGTACAATTCGTTCGTTTTATTTAAATCGTATGCATAACACGGAACAATTTGAGTAACATAATAGGTTCCCTAATCATTGAATTGGCTGAACGGTCTATTCGGTTTTTGCTTTGCCTTCCCTAACAATCAAACAGACTTTTAGGGCGTTTCAATATTTTATTCTAAATAGATGGTATTGATTCGAATTTGCGAGGTCGCTACATGACAATAAGTGTCTGTAGTGTAGCAAATGTGAAAAGAATAGATCTCAATGATGAGACCAGACACCTATACACGATCCCATGCCTATTTGGTGTAGAATAATGCATTCTGCAAACTCTCACAGAGACATATAGTAGAAACCCTTGTTTCATTTGTAGCGATTAAATTTATTTCATAAATTATTGTTTTAATATCACCATCTATAGATCAAACTGTGACTGAATACTCTCCATGGAGGAACTGAAAAATCCTAGATATCATCTTAGGTAACTAGTCGTCAAGTGGAATAAAGGGAAATCCCCTTAACATATTCTGTTGGTCGTAACTGATTTTATTTACCGTAACACCCTATATTTTCTTTACACCTAATTAGTAGTGCTAAAACTATCAATTTCAAATCATTTTAACACTTCCTTATGATTGATATACTTAAGTGAGGGTTACATTTCGTGGTAAGTTTTTCGACAAAGATATAAAAACCTTTACTCACCTAGAGCTATCAAATGCTACACTAAAACTAGTATTTGTTTGAACAGAAGTTGTGGAAGAATGAAAAAAATTACAAGTTAGTGATGAATTTCACTGATAAGTAATTATCTTTGCGAAGAATTACCTTAATTGTTATTTTGATTGAAAACCCGACGCATGAAAATTTTTAATAAACAACCACGTATTGATGTTAGTAAATATTTCTAAAGTATACTTAATCAAATCTGACGCCAACGTTTACTGTCGTGGAGTCTAGAGGATGAGAGTGTGACTTTGAGTTTTTAATTTATTCTTGGTGGGGTTGGTCATGCTCCAGGGTGTCGCCTGAGGAACCAATAGTTCTGCAGGATGGCACGAAGCAATAAATTGAAATTGAAATATCAAAACAAAAATGTTCAGGTTCTTCTTTTGCGGGTAGTCACAAAATCTGTTACACAGGATAGCCATATTCTACTGCATTGTATTATCATATTGAAGTGCTCCAAAGCGTCCTATATAACACTGAATTCGCACAAAAAAATTCGTTAATAGCTCTTAAGATCCTGTTTTGCTAGGTCCCTGCAATAGGTCCCTTTAATGATGTCCTGTTTAAAATGAAATACCTTATGCATATGTTTATTTAGTGCATATTACGCGTCTATACACACTGCTGGAGCCTTACGCTTAATGTATTCCGATTCAGAACCATGGCCTTGTCACACTGCAAATAGTGCCAAACCTCCCAAGTGAGAGTACTGGAGACTTGGAGTACACAGTAACTAGCAAGCCTGGCCACAACCGCCGCCTACAGCCAGTGTTACCGCTGCTGTGAGTGAGTTTGTGTGTGATTCAGTGCCCTTCTGAGCACGTGGAATGCCAGTTCATGTAATAGAATGCTTCGAAATTAGAAAAACAGATGGTAAAATAAAACAGATGATGTTCATACCGGGATTAGCGCTACGTTGAAACATCACAAGATGATTTTCGCTTTCAGCAGCGAACGTTGACTGAGTCTACTAAGTAGACAATTTCATGTACGCATTCTCTTTTGCGTGCGCATCCAATTCTAGATACATTTTACAGACGTGTATAACAAATGTATCATAGATCTATATTTTTCCATCTTTATCGTTGAATATTAGAATCTTATGTGTACGATGATTTGAGACTCTATGAAACGCATTTGGTGTAAACAAGTGGGAACTTAACTGTGCAACTAAAGCAGTGAGTCCCAAACTGGGGGAAATTTGAAGCTACCATGGGGGAAAAATTACACTGCCTACTATCATATCAATCAAAAAATCTTTGATGTATTTTCTCATGTCTGAGGCTATCCGATTAGTTGTTACTAACCGCTCTATCCGCTTTACTGTGTTATTACGTCTGTATCTGTATACATGTACATTTTAAAAATAAATTAGTAAAGAATCGCTGTATGTTTTGACTAATCTTTCCCTCGTACACATGAAGGGAAAAATCTGGATGACTGAACTGGGTGCAGGGGGAAATGACAAAAAAAAAGATTGGGAACCACTGAACTAGAGTAAATGAAAGCAGGAACTTTCTTTCAATTCATGTAATTCAAATTATGATATTGTTAAATAAGCAAGAGCTGTTTGTACATATGTACTTGAAAATTATGCCGCACGATTCTTTCCTTAGACAGCCATTTTTATAGTTCAGATCATACTATGCATCGAATGTAGCTTTGGCTGTCAAATAGCGTGTTTGATCAATTACCAGAAGCGTTTAAGAATCGTTTAAAAAAATCATCAACACTAATTGAATAGAATAGAATAAGGCAATAGGAACGAGCCGTTTGGCCCATTCTTGGTTCGATACCGAAGTCCATGCCGTCTAAAGTAAGAATAATATGAGCTATTTAGATTGGCAAGTCAAAAATGCCATTCTGCAAAATCCACGTCATCACTATGCATTTTTCTGTACACTTTATTGTTACAAGTAAATACTAACCTAGCTTTACGTAATTATTTCCTCAAAATTTAGTCTAGGTAATGTGTTCTGTCGGTGTGAGATGCTCCAAAATTTTCTGCATTTGTTTTTCATTGAAAATCAGGCTTACTACAGCCTACAATTTACTTTCGTGGGCAAGACAAGGAAGAAATTGCTCAACTAACGGGTAGGGCAAAAGTCACTTTACACTTTTAAATACTATTACAATAAAACCTAATGAAGGTAAAATAGCGGATTATATATCAAATGAAGGAGGAAATTTCGGAGTTTTATTTCATATCTAATACACCGATTAATAGATTATATTGTTACTCATAAACATTTCACTATTCTCAATAAGCCCAAAATGGCAAAATATAGCAAAGAACAGCGAGCAAGAATAGTGGGAAGTTATTTCGCACATGACGAATCCTAAGTTGCAGTGTAGAGGGACTTCATGACAACATTTAATCAACGAACAAGTCTTTCCAGACATTGCAACAGCTGATAAGGAACGCTCTGGTAGACCGAGAGCAGTACGAAATGCGTAAGTAATTCAGCGTGTTTCAAACAGCATTCAGCAAGAGCTACGAACATCGACTAGGAAACGTTCCACTGAACTAGGGATTTCTCGAAGATAACTACGTAGCATTCTGACAAAAGACGTGTAACTGTACCCATATAAAATTCAACTAACCTATGAGTTAAATTATGCATACTATCAGAAAAGAAAAGACTTTACTCGTGCATTTCTGGATTTGGGAAATGATGAGACCTTTACCTCACACCTAATAATGTATGATGAGGTACATTTCCATGTCAGCGGATACGTAAATAAACAAAACTACCGATTCTGGTGTGTTGAAAACGCTAGGATAATTTATGAACAACCACTTCATGCAGAGAAGGTTACTGTGTGGTGCGGTATGACAAGTGCAAGAATAATTGGCCCGTACTTTTTCGAAAATGATGAAGGAATGGCGATGACAGTATCAGGAAACAACTACGGACAAATGCTCCAGGAATATTTATGGCTAGAACTACAATATTTGGAAATGAACAATATGTTCTTTCAATAAAATGGAGCAACACCGCACACAGCAAGAGAAACCATAGCAACACTAGGAGCTGCCTTTCCTGGTAAATTAATTTCACGTTCTGATGACTTTTCTTGGCCAGCACGGTCGCCTGATTTGACCCCTCCGGACTTTTTACTTTGGGGATACCTTAAACAAAGGGCTTACATCAATAGGCCTAATATTCTACGAGAGTTAAAAGGTAACATAGTTGAAGAAATCAACAGAATAACTCCAGGTGTTTTGGGACAAATCTTGAAAAGTATTGTGAAAAGAATGTACGTACACTTGTTTGAACAGCAATGGACAACATTTGAAGAATATCATATTCAAATAATATAACTTTTATTAAAAATTAATAAAACTCTAAGCTTCCCTCTTTCGATTTACGTACTAGTATTTAAAAGTGTGAAGTGACTTTTGTCCCACCCGTTACACGAACTACTTTGTAAATAAAAGGTTCATTAAAATTGTTAGTCTATGTATTAGAATAAGCTGATACTTTCAGAATTATACGTTCATAATTGTTAGCAAAATGGTTTCTGTTTCAATAACTATGAAATAAAATGTCTAAAAAAATTGCAGATAAATTATTTTCACGCTCACCTCACAGCGTCCATCACACACCTTTTCATTTCACAGCACGATGGAAAAAATCTCCACTTTGCCGATTATTTTGTCTGTTTCGTTACAGTAAACATAGGAAAACTTTGATATTGTTTTTGCGTTACTCTGAAATTTTACAAAATTCACTGTTGTGCTCTTCAAAACACTTGAGTGCGAGTAAACGGTTGCTACTTACTTGCTAATGTCAGCTATAGTCACTTGTACAGCGTACTCTGAGCACTACAACAACCACGTAGCTTCGAGATTTTTCAGCCCATAGTAGTCATTTTAGTATTGATTAGTAACACATCGCAAAGTATACCTCATACATTACGCATACGTTAGGTATTTGGTGCTGTACTTCATTTACTTGAAATATAACTCAAATATCAGCAAACGTAAAATAATTATTTTATTATCAAATTATCACACTTTGTCGTCTGATTATAATCAGACGACAAAGTGTGATCGATCTGCATTTTTACAAGGACAATCGTTGGCTCTCAATTTACGCGCGTATTTCAATTATGTGAAATACGGTGATGCTCGAGCGAGTGTCTACGGTGATGATAGCTTATTATCAAGCCTTATAAAACAGCTGACAGAGATACGAGTGCATATCAAAGCTAATTATCAGAGCCTAAGTTGCAGAAGTCGTGGTGTTAAGATCACCCGTTTTTTAACGCTTTTGCAACCCGATTGTAACTTAGGTTTTTCAGGCCTTGAGTCCGTTTTCTCGTAGATTTTACTTGAAAAATATTTTTAAATGTGCTATAAGTAAGAAGAATATTACACTGTACATTTTTCCTCCAACTGTGAACATATGAAGATGTTAATAAAACTTTTTACGCTCCGATTTTCTTACAGAAATCGCGGAAGACACATCTAATTTTTTATATAAGTGACATTACTAATACTTGTATATGCTGCACGAACTTCAGCATGGTAAACTACATTCTGGGAGTGCTACGTGCAAACCTCTCTGCCAACCTCAGGAAGACAAGTCATTCTCAATGTGTTACAGTGAGAACAATTTCCACAAGCTGTGCGAGACACGCAGTAAAACTCGACGTCCAACC
The DNA here is from genome assembly GCA_006783055.1 of Trinorchestia longiramus. Classification (NCBI taxonomy): domain Eukaryota; kingdom Metazoa; phylum Arthropoda; class Malacostraca; order Amphipoda; family Talitridae; genus Trinorchestia; species Trinorchestia longiramus. The sequence goes on from VCRD01000055.1 coordinate 87,898, forward strand.
AAGAACCAGTCTTATCGACGTGCCGACGTCGGTGACAGTCGATGGAGCTGAGCCGTTTTCTCTCTTCACCTTCAAAATGAGAGTAAAGGATGCTAAAGGAGTACAGGTAATATCTGTGCGCTATTTTGTCTCCCTCCCTGGAACTTTTATGAAGTAGATTTCTGCAGAATTCTGTTTCATTGTAAATATTTGTCGTAAAATATTTATATTCACTATCATTTCTTTTGGAGACGAAGATTTTAAAGTGTTATCATTATTAAGTCATCTGAAATTACTGATTCACTGTTGTACACGGAGTTTTCCTAGAAATCCTAAAAGTTTACATATTTAATTTAAATTCTTGAAAATCTTTTCAATGCAGTAGTGTCTTTGAGTATTGTGAGTATGAAGGACCAAGTGCCCTTATGGCTGCCTAAGTGAAGGCTTCACTCTAGCTTCTCTGAATTTTGGTCGCAGTATTCCAAGTTCTTTGTATAAGAGTGCGAGTCATAACCTGTATTCAATTTATTAGTAAAGACATCAGAAGCAGAAAATAAGGAACCATTCCTTAACCAGTGGTGGAAACAAATACTCCTATACCAAGATATTTTTTACTTAATGCACCTCATACAAATACAAATAAAAAATCCTATTTCAAATAATTGTAAACAGGTGCATATGTGGTGACAAAATTTGTATGGGCCATGGAGAAAGTCCGGAGAGTGCATAATGAAATTATATATTCTACAATACTACTATTCACTAGTTTCCATTTCATGGTGAAATTGTGACAATTCTATGTACGTTATATTGTGCCACAGTTATGTGAGATTTTCTTACGTTTTTCGTGTTACAGTTTACATCCCACGCACATTATGTGAGCGACGACAAAGGAAACATCGACCTCAGGTCTGCCCATTCTTATGGTGGTTCGTACCGGGGCTGTTTCTCGAATGGTTTATTCTCGACCCTGAACCATGGCCCGGAATATCAATATAAACGTTTCAGTATCGACGTAGAAAAACCCTGGAAGGTAAGTAAAGAACAGTAAACATTATGTTCTATGATCAAAATGGGATGAATTTTAAAGCCTTACCATGATAAGTTAGATTACAAGAATAGTTCACATCAGTTGATATCTGACACTATATGTTGTATAAAATAAATATGTGGTTACTATGTTTACAAATTTCCGGACAAAATATGATTCAAAAGAATGCAAAAAAGTGCAATAAGCACTTGTCAAACGACTTGTCACTGTTGTTCTGCTGTAAATACTGGCATGAAATTATTACCGTGTTTTAGGGGAGAGGAGGGGAGAGGGCAGATGTACATAGTGTGACTTATGCGAGTACACTTGAAAATTCTTTTTGTTCAAGCCATTTTTTTGAATAAAGTTACAGTAAGACTTTAAATTTGTTTTCCTAAACAGTGATCGTCAATCTCAAAACACGTTCGTGTTACTCACATGCAAGAGCATATCTTGTTATTCAGGTAGCAGGTACCAATCCCAAGTACGGGGCAATCACAAATCGTAAAATAAGCATGAAAACAAAGTGGACGAAACTTTGAATTGGTCACAAAAAGTGATTTGCATATTGATTAAAAACGACGCGATGAACATTTTTTTAAAGGTTGCAATTGGAGTCTACAAGGACCATATCAAAGACGAGGAGTGTACGAGTCCAGTGAGTGAAGTTGTAGTGGAACGGAGTTTCAAAGGACCCGGAGTGAGGCGCTGTGAGCCTGAGGGACGCATCTGTGGTGCTCTCTTTATACCCTCTGGACCCGGTCCTCATCCCGCTGTCATCGACATGTTTGGAGGAGCTGTTGTGTTGGCAGAATTTCGTTCAGGTAACACATCTCATCGTACCATAACGTTACAAATAGAAACATATCAATTCTTTCAAAGTTAATCTGTGCGTTGAATTTATGTGCAGGCACTGAGGATGGTGCGTTGATGGCGAAATAAAATATCGAAGACATCACATTCAAAAAGACATAAGGAATGCTAATACTGGAAAAAGATGGCGTATTAATAACTAAATGAGATTTCAAAGTGATATCTCACGCCCGAAAGGGAGGAGTAGTTGGTGAAGAATTTTCTTGGTAGTCATGGACAAAAAGTTTTACCGTATAATACGTGCAAAAAATGATAATCATGCGGTTTAGCTTGATGTCACTACGATAATAGTTCCTTCATATGAAGACCATTACGCAAAAAATTCTTCTTCACCTCATTAATCAAAAAACAAAAAATATAGCATGACGAAGCTTTCCGAGTGGTTATAATAAATGAGAGTACAATCGAGTTTTAGATCGTTATACTGAAAGATCATATAGTTCAATTGCATAGCCCTTCTCTCTTCCTAGAATGTGGTTAATCATGCGCTACAATTTGTCGAACTTTATACATATATATGTATAGAAGATAAACTCACTGATCTAACATAATGGGTTGAGGGAAAAGTTAATGGTAGAAGTTTCTTGCGTTGTAGGCATGTGGCTCGTATTGGAATTCCCTCATAAATTGAACTTCTTAAATTTACAAATCTTATGCTATGTATCGGCCTTAAAACAAGCTTATACTATCATACCTGGTGGTAAGGAAATAATGATATTGCTTGAGAACTTTGAATGCACTGACAATGCGACTGGTGAAAGCAACCAGAATTTGTTTTGTTGAACTCTTCATGAGAAATGCCTTGAGAGGTGAAGCCTCGTTCTTGAACTTTTCTTGCAAAATACTGTTACGAAAATAGTTAGAAATTTTATTCCTTGGGCGCTTGAAGTGCTCTCATAATATAATTTTTTGCTTGTTGGCTTCACTTGAATTACTAAATTGCAAACTCCCCAGGCGATGATGGAGGACTTTCCTCTTTTGTGATTGACTTACCGAAGCGAATAATTGTCTCAAATGTTTCCCGTTTTCTTCCTCTTTGTAAGGCCACGCTAATTCAGTTTGACATCTCATCTTCGGATGGAAAAGGGAAAAAACCCTCTGCTTACGGCGCATTGTTTTCTCTGCAGCGACTTAGCGTACATACACACGTGCACCTAAACACCTGACGACAATCATGGTAGTATTACCGTACGGCTTGCAATTCTACTACAGCAACATGACAATTTAGTGCGAAAATAAGAATCAAATTTAGTTTATCTGCATAGATTTACGGAAATCTTCTTTTGCAATGCACCTTAAATTTCGATTTCTTTAATTCAACTGAGTTCTAGTCAACATCCTTAGTCTGATATTCTGTACCAATTTAACGTTAGTGACGGCCATCTCGTAAGCTAGAGTTTACATTTTTGGGTCTGATGCAGGTCACCGATTTTGCTTACGGTACAGTCTTACTTCGTACTTACGAATTATCGAATTTACTCACCATGGATGATACAGTACTCTATTTTTATTTGTAACATAGCAAGGCTATGTCACGAAGCCTGCTGTTTTGCTGCTGCAAGCATTCGGCAGTGTCTTACTCAGAAAATTTGCATATGACACGTTGCCCGACGCGGTAAAAAGAGAAGCTAGACGAGTACCCACTCATATCTGCTGAACAATAATCTTGACAGTACCGCTGATGATGGTAGTCAAAATTTATTTTAATGAAAATGATGGAATTATTCAATAAACACATTTGCCTCTACGGATTACTGAATAGAACTTAACAACATACATATAAAAATTGATTCTCGAGCTTTTACCATTTGTGTAGCACTAAATGCTACTTTTACATACATATGAAACTATTTCTTCAAATGTTTCCATAGTATTAAATTTATGTTTAAATGGTTACGCTGAGACGAGTTTCGTAGTTTATTTCGTAGACATTCAGCGTTTTGTAGAAACTGTTCGTAATAATATAGGTTCTACCAATTATATCAGTGGTCATTTTAAAATTAAAAGTTTAGTTACTTCTCGTAATTAATCATATTATTTAATGTTAAAAATTCTACAGTAGAGCCAATTTAATTAGTAAAATGTTTCTTAACACCTTGCCTCCGATTGCCTGATTGGTGTAAAACTTCACTTTGTACGCATAGTCACTAGAAGGATCTGAAAAAATTACAGAACCTAACCTCAGTGGTACACATACATACCACTTCGGAGTCAACGTGTCAAGTGAAGGTTTCTTTGTTAATTGAAGGTGTAAGTACAACGACAGCTGTCGTCAATCAGATTATTAAATTTCTGTTTTGCAGCCCTCCTCGCATCTCGTGGAATAATGTCATTGAGTCTTCGCCATATGGACCCAGAAGCAAAAAACGGCTTCAACGATCGACTAGAAATTGAATACTTCGAAGAGGCGGTTGATTACCTCTTATCCCAACCAGCTGCCATCCCGGATAGATGTGGCGTCATTGCTAACTGCATGTCAGGACCATACGGTATTCTGATGGGAATTCATATTGAACGAGTGAAGGCAGTGTATCTACTCAATGGAATGGCCTTAGTAATTTTTGCTGATGTTTGGCGCAACGGTAAATTGTTCATAAAAGGCTTATCTTTAAGTGCTAAGGGATTCATTTATGATGAGGCTGACAGAGCTCTGGTTAACTACGATTTCCATCGCCAGGTTTTGAAGGAGGATAATCCTGCAAGAGTTCCAATTGAATTGTCTCCCAGAGACACGCACTACAGCATCAACGCTGGTAGTGAATGTGGGTTAGGATCGCCTCTGGCTTCTGAGCTTATAAAATCCCATCTGGACCGCGTCGGACATAAAAATTACACCTGCAAAATTTTACGTGGATCAGGACACTTAATTGAACTTCCTAATATGCCATTGATTGAAACGTTGTTTCAAACGCCGTTTCCTTTGCGTGATGAGGGTCATAGAGGTCCTGGTCAGAACAAAATTTATTTGGCGTGTGGAGGCAACGCAGCGGACTCTGCAAGGAACCAAGTGGAATCATGGCAGGACATGAGGCATTTTGTTGAAACTTATGTGCGGGATTACAGCCCCTGGTATCAACAGTTTATCAAGGAAAAATCTTGAAATAGTGTAAGTAATTGAGCATGCACTATGTTTACGTATCTGTTAAGTGCATGTTGCATAGAAATTAAGAAGATTATTTAAAAATGAAAAATTTAAAAAACGAAATTGAAATATTTTTCATTATCGAACATCTGCATATACAGGGTGTTTCAAAAAAATGTACTCACCCTTTAACCGTTGCTAACATGCTGTCTTCTTTGTGTTGCAGGTGTGAGGTTCGAACCTTTGCGAACATGATTCTTTAATCACATTTAATCATGTTCGCAAAGGTTCGAACCTCACACCTGCAACACAAAGAAGACAGCATGTTAGCAACGGTTGAAGGGTGAGTACATTTTTTTGAGACACCCTGTATATGTATAATACACAGTGTATCTCCATCTCTGTCTCTTTCTATATCTCTGTGTGCGTCTGTCTCATTTCTTCCAATATATTACTGAAGAAAAATAATTAATCTGATATCAGAATCTAAAGTAAATAACTACTTTGACTTTTGTCTCGTTACTCTATTAAATATGTATATTTAATTAATTTATACGTAAAAGTGAAAAAGTATTGTTTCAATGATCCTTAACTATATGACATTTAAACCGTGAAATTTCTACGACCATGTTTTCGGTAGATAAGATACAAATGGATGTTCTGTATATATTTAGGAAAATTATTCATTTAAAACACAATATCGTCGTAGATTTTTAACAAATTTATTTTCATAGTAATTTCAAATTAGTCAAATCTAATCAAACCTATAACGCAATTATGGATCGAAAAATATTTGAAGGTGAAAGAAAAAGAAAACAACGAGCTAACAGAATATCTGGACAGATAACTGCTGCCCGCGAAACGGATTCCAAACGAAAACATTGGCGTCGAGCAATTCAAACTTGTAATAATGAACATTAATCAATATAATAATGTTATTATACCATCTGAAAAATGAATTTTATTTCATAGATCCTTAATTCCATCACTTTTGAACCGGGGAATTTCCATGGAAATTATCTGATAACCGTATAATATCTCAAACCATGTTGGTTGTCATAAATTAATAACTTAGCCTAGGTCACTTAATTTAGCTATCTTTCGTAACCTCAGGAGAATGTGTAGATAAAATAACTGCTGGAACCGAAATCTTGGTGAAAATTTTTCTGAAAGACGTGTCAAAATGCTCTGACAATGTTTTTCATGTGATACAGAAGAAAATCTTCCCGCAGCCGCAATTTATTAAGGCTTGCAATGAGTGCGCTGATACTGAATCAGATCCACAACGGCATGTTGCACAACTATACCTTCACAAATTACAAACTGCTCAGTGTCCTGTAGAGCCAATAATCGAAATCGTAAGTCTTTCGACAAGTTGTGACTCCAT
>VCRD01000055.1:94781-139795 GCA_006783055.1 Trinorchestia longiramus
CTGACTAATGAGTACTATGGAGACTAAAGAAAGGCTCTACCCTGTTTCAGGACTGACCAGCAATTACAATATGTTCTCTTATTCTCGAAAAAATAAAACTTCTTCATCTTCAGAGCTGCGTTCTTAGGACTATTTCGTTTTATGTTTCATGAAGAGCAAGGTTTCAATGATATCTCACAAGTATTCTGAGCCTCAAAATTTAAAACTTGCTCTTGAATAAGTAAAATTTCCTGAGCTATTCGTGTCTCTTTTGTCTTTCATTCTAACAGTGAAATCCGGGAGTTATTATCGTTCTAGTAGTGAACTCCGCTAGTTATCGTTGTTCTCACAGGGTGCAACGAGATAACGTTGAGTTGAAATGAATATCTATAGCGTTCCATTAGGAAAAAAATTGAACATTATTTGATTAATGAAATGAGGAAAAATTCCAGCAACGGGATATTTAGAGCTAAAATAAATGCTGAAAACTGAAAATTAACTTACTTGAACATGTGAGAATCAAGAAAGATCATTGAAAACGTATCTTTAAAAATCACTTCTTTAAAATGTCTATGTCATTACCGATGTGACGCAGCATAAATGCGTCCATCTAATCATTCTGATGCACCAACTCATAGTATGGCTTTAATTAACCCTTTCGGTCCTGACGGCATCTCTGGTAGCCGCAGTCATTTTTCGCTTATCAAGATGCAGAGCAACACGTGTGTCTGTGCAAACGCTGGTAGAGCAGTGCAAGCTACAGTTTGATCAGGACAATGCAGTGACCGTAAAACATCACAAAACATCTTATTTTAAATTTGATGATAAATATGTTGAAAAGGTTTTGATATTTGCATCATAGTACCGAAAGGGTTAATCCTGACTACGTTTCAAAAGTAAACATTCTACGAACTAAGAAGTGAGATCCTCAAATATTGTGCTAAATGCGTGTTTAATTTTGACTCTAGCATCGTAGAGCGACATTGTTGGCAAAAATAATCTAAACTCTTATGGGAAGATAAAGTAAAACATAACTGATTACTTTACGTTTATAACAATGTGCTAAGCTCACAGATACGGTTTTCGATCTGACAAACGGCAAGAGGTGCCTTCTTAACAGGTGTTTACTCCGCTTGAATAGGCAACTTCTGATACAGCCATCCATGACTGAGGCTCGCGTCTCTCAAGAGAACATGAACAGTGAAAAAAGCGTAAAAATTAATCCATTTAAGAAAATTAGTGCAACAAAATGCTTAGTTCATTTTCAGTATATGAGAAATTTTTAGAAAACATATTGCATGAAAAATTCTGCTTTATTTCCATTTTAAAATTTTGTATTCTTCACAAACTAAAGCCATATTGCTGTACGACAGTAGCTTCTAGGTTTCCAACAAGAATGAAAAAAATTGACAGCCAAATCTATTTTAACTCATTGATTCCCTTTACATTATTAGTTTATGTGTTTTATCAGCTACTTTTTTGACCACTTTCCACTGACTGAACCAACATCCGTTAATGTTAAGGCGGCCAGCGAATGCCACTATCTCTAAGAGGGAGGGTGGGCGGAAACTGGTATTATCCAGTTGTGGACATTCTATGACAGGTACGTAAACGCTGATAACCGAACGAATCTCTGTCATCGAATTTCCGAAAGAACGATCAGCTCAAATGAAAAATTATGCACTGTGTGTATTTTCCCATAGAAGGAATTAATAAAGGCTAATTTTTTAGTAATTACATTACATATAAATAGTTTAAAACATTCAAGAAAGGGCAGAAGAACTTCTTAACGCTATATGATTCTTCAAAATTACTTTTACGGAGAAGCTATGAGATAAAACACCGCCAAATAGAGCCAGGTCATCATAGTTAAGACTAGCTATTTTTTGCACCGCATTTGAGTGGCGAGTACATTGTAAATAATTGGGGTACTGCTGACCCTGGAACGTGGCTCTGACAGCCAATAGCTCGTATACCCCGAATAGTAAATTCTTTCTGTAATTATAATGAAATTATTTTTCTTTTGTGTCAGGTGCATGCATTCGTACAATGATAAAAGAAAAGCGGAACTTGTGTGTTCCTCATAATAGAGTACAAACTTACGATGCACTTCCGGGTTACCATATTTCTGTACTTCTCAATGCGTGAATGACCATTCATGTTACCAGTGATATTTAAAATAAAATATAAGCTAAAATTTTATCATAACACGAACAATCGAGAGCTAAAAGATATTGTTAAAAGATTTTTTCAATTTTTTTGATTGAGGAGCACTCCCCACATTTTTCGCTCGTTTTTATACCACATCTTCCCACATAGCTTCCACAGTCTTAAGCTTATCATCGTACGAGCTTTTGAGCGAAAACTCAACTCAATTCAAATTATATCAAGAGAAAGTTTGTTAAGGCACCAGTGGTTGAGGCTGAGTTTACGCAAACCTGAGTTCACACAACACAAAAGGATTTGATCCTTCAACATCGAGACGTCTTATAATGCATATGAGCTGCTGCTAAATATTACTACTACAAATTACCAAATTGAATTCTAATTGCAACTGAGTATGAGAATATTTTGATGGTATTTCTGTACAAACAATTTTTCCCCATATGGTAAAACAAAATAGAATACATATAAGGTTTAACCTTTAACTAATCGTAAGGTGCACAAGTACATTAACTAATGCAATGTTACTGCTCAAATAATATTAAAAACATACTCCAGGTAAAAACTTCGCAAAAATTGTGAGTGTATCTTCTTTACGGCATTAAGCAGCATATGGAACGTCGTTATAAATTTTAATTGATAATTTACACGCATTGAACTAATCATCCCTTACTCGGTATATTACTAAGCGCTACAAGTTGAACTTCTAAGTAACATGAGTGCTATATGCATCGAACATGAACCAAACTGAGTTGAAGTAAAGCTTTGCTTACTTTAACATGGAATCTGTACGTCCTCAGTCCTAAAATGCGTCACGAATGCAATAGTTCCACACAGTCGATCTACGACTCAAGAGGGTAGCATTTGATACGCGATTGTATTTCCCATGGCAGTTCCATAGCTGATGTAAGAGAAGCTGTGTAATATTATGTATGTTATAAAATGAGTCATAAGCTTATAAAAGAATTCAGTTTTAAGCTGTAGAAGAACTTGTTTTAAAATGATCACTAGAAAGTCGAGTATTTTAAGCTCAAAATTGAGTCCTATTTAGCATTTAGCAAATTCATTCCGATTTTGGTTGAACAAAATGCATTGCAAGTGCGAGCAGAACGTGACACAAACTAAACTAGACTGAACTGAAACAAAATAAAAACATATTTTTAATCATTACCAACCTTGTTTCCAATTCTTTGAATACAAGCGTGAATGTAAATAGAATATAAACAACAACAACAGGGAATATGTTACTCAAGCTATGTATGTTGAGCGAGGAAAACCATGGCAGAAGAAATATATTCGCAACATATATCTATTGAAGTCAAAGACATTTTTCAGTTCGGCTTGTGTCTTGACCTGCCGGCTTTTACTTCAAGATTGTGGCCCTGGTGTGTCATTGTGGAATGATCTGAAGTTTTTCGCTACCAAGAACTCAAGATCGCCAGAACTCGATCCGAGGTCACGTGAAAGTCACGCGATAGATAAGGTCGCAGTACGTATTAATGAACAGCTCTGCCTATTAAAGAACGCATCGGGTCAGCAATGGGACACTTTTTCCTCGACTGTGCTATCGACAGGTTCATCAGTACGGAGTGCTTCAATGTGTTGTATTTTATCAGCGCAATTGTAAACCAACACATCATATGTTAACAAGAGATTTAAAAAGTTTTAAAAAATGCTCATGTTCAACAACCACAAATCATAATATTGGAAAATAATCCCACCAGAGAATTTAAAAAAAGAACACAAAGATTTAATCTCCGTATCGTAGTAAACAATATTGTTGTGTAAGCAAACGCATTGAACCTAACAATGACAAAAACACTTCGCTCCCTAGCAAGCATGCGCCAACTGTTGAGACACTCCAATGGAGCTGCTCATCAGTCATTACCAATAACGACCAATGAAGCTTCAAAAACGAGTCTCCCTCTCATGGGGGCTGTCAAAATCCAAGAAAGATACAGGCCGCAGCCACAGATCGAAGCGTATCCGAGAGAAGGTCTCTTTGACGTGCCTACACAGGTGGTGGCTACAGGGCTTCAGCCCGGCGCTTCCATCACCTTCAAGCTCACCACCTACGATAACAAAGGCATCAAGGTTCGTTTTTTGGTAATCGGGGAGGTAAGACAATAGAGCGCATTGCAATACTTGGTTTGCAACTTAACTTACTGGGAACTAAACCAACATTCGAGTAACGAAGAAAAATAGTGCCCATAATTCTCAATTAGACACTTTGTTCAGAAAATGCAATCAAAGGGAGAAAAATTACCCACTCAAATTTATCATCTATGTTTCTCAAGATTAATACACCTACACCTTTCATTTGAGGTACCGATAAAAGTCTTCAGCAGTTTATGATGAGCGATATTAATGAGCTACATGGCAAAGCCAATTATCATTTAGAATTGACAGTATTTTTCCCAATTCATCTTACATACAAGAATCCAACCATGCCGACAAACGTGGAAGCGATATTTTGTTCGAAGTCAAGAGGGTGTAAGGACTTAGGCCCTAGATTGAGATTTCCCTGCCTGACAGTCGAGATCGTGTGTAACACAAAAGATTTTAGGAGCAACACAAAAGCGTCAGGTGAACATGAGTGACAGATACGGTTCCTTGGAGGCCCAAGATTGAAAACGTATGGTATAATTTTGCGTCAGAATGTTAATATTTCCATTTAAACTAGAATATACGAATCTATTGCTATAATTTTTCCTTGGAAATATTTGTAATTAAAACATGAACTTCGGATGCTGATAATTATATTTTAACAGCAATGAAGTATCAGCAGAGCTATGCATGCATTATTGCGGTTAAGTTTGCTCACAAACGGAAGTGACCTGTATAACGAAACTGTGGTCACTGCCCAAAGAGTTATTAGGAAAATAGTATACAACCAAAAGAATTACAAGAAATATATACGACGGGAAGGTACAGTGCATAACAGCTCGCCTGTAAATTGGTGTAAAACCTCGAACTTGCAGGCGTAGATTATTGCATTTAAATAAGATTAAAAATATACTTATTTGAAAACACAGTTATCGAACGCACTTCAACTTTCAACAAATATCGAGACCAGATACTGAATTTCCATTTACAAAAATTTGGCAAAATCACGTTAGCTATGAAACTTCACAGCTGCTCATAACTTTCAACGAAAAATCGAGTGGCATTCGGGACCAAAAAATTGTTTCAGTAATCGTAGCCCCTTTGGAGCCAAGTGCAGAAGCGATCACGCGTGCTGACAGGCGACGAGCTGAAAGAGGCTTGATACAGTTTTGCTGTGCTAAAGCTTATTTGCAGAATGGTTTCTAGATCCAGGTCTAGGTCTAGGTCTAGGTCCAGGTCTAGGTCTAGGTCTAGGTATTCAGATTAATGCTCTTATGTAATTATAAAGTAGACCTCGAGAGAGAGACAAGAGTGAAAAGCTTCTTGATGTGTTTGCTAAATGTTTTTAACGGTTGTCTTCCTTTTACTGTGGTCCACAACAAACGTATCCACTGAGCGGTGTATAACAGTATCATTTTGATTTATTTTTTTAGTTTTTTTAACTGTTGTTTGGTTCTGGTATCATATATACATATATCGGTCAGTGTATACATTCTGTTCAGTTCAGTCCTTTTAATTTTGAAATATGTTTACTAAATAAGTATTTTAGCCAATAGTTTGGGTTTGTTTCTTTCATTTGAACTGTAACAGTATGAAAAAGCAATCTGAATTTCCTGTCTCAACGTATACCTTTCATTTATCTCATTTGCAGTTCACTTCATTGGGACACTACGAGAGCGACGCCAATGGTCAGGTAGATCTACGGAGAGCGACGTCCCTGGGAGGTTCGTATACGGGAGTGTTCCCTTCCGGCTTACTCTCCACGCTGGAACCTCCTGCAGGCAAACATGCGTACAAGAGACTAACAGTCACCGACACATCTAAGCCCACTACTGTAAGCACTGGCCTTAATTTCAAAGTATACCGTGTTTCTTTCTGCTGATAATAGTCTGATAAACCTGTTTTGTGGTAGAGAAAAATGCGGGTGTGTTTGTTACGTTAGAGGCAGTACATTTTGGAAGTATTGATTCATAAAAAAATACGCTGAAAGGTTTCGAGCACTTCCTCATCAAGTGCTTATTGATATATTCATTCGCTCGGCGCATACATGTATTTTCAGTGAATATAATAGCACGTGTAAGATTGTAAAACAAGAAATGTTGGTTGTGCGAGCAGTATGTGTTGAGTATGCACGAGGGTCTGCTGGGCAAGGATGAGGACAGCCCTGCCATGCACGAGGTGCAACTGGAACGCCACTTCAGAGGACCTGGAGTGAAGAGGATCGAGGTGCATCACGGGGCAGTGAGAGGCGCTCTCTACGTGCCGGCCACCCCTGGCCCTCACCCTGCTGTGATTGACATGTTTGGTGCCTCTGCTTCTTTCATGGAACATAGATCAGGTGACTCTCTCAATTATAACGTAGATGTAACCCTCCACGTGAAACTATTTCACTTTAGTTAACATAATACAGCATTTCACGTAAACATCCCCTTCCCGTAGATCAGCGCAAGCTTTAACAGAGTTTTCTTCAGAGAGAACGACAGGTGCTGTGCCTCTTCTCAAAACTAAGGGGCACATACGTAAATTAGTAGGCAATTGTAAAAATAATTTGTAGATCTGAGCATTTCAAAGAAAAGCAATCGAATTTTTAGCAGTCCTCAATACCTTCTCGAATATCACCACTGGTATATGAATAGTTAGTTAATTTTCCTAATTAACTATCATAAAACTCTTTCTTAAATATGAATATAAAGTTTGCAGATTTAAAACGATAAATGGTGAGTCATGAATACCATTGGAAGCAAATTTAAAATAACAATGGCACTTTACTTTGTGCAAAATGGTAAAAATACGCATTATAATATTATTGCAATTCAACAGCACTATTGGCGTCACGAGGCATCCTGTCTTTAGCTCTACCTTACTTCGGCTACAAGGATCTGCCGAAGACTTTGGAAAGAATGGATCTCGAGTATTTTGAAGAAGCTGTCGACTACTTGCTGTCAAGCCCGACAGCTGTGCAAAATCAGTGCGGCGTAGTTGCCACATGTCAAGGAGGGTCGACAGCCATTGCGATGGGTGTCTGGATAGAAAAAGTTAAAGCAGTTTTCGCCATCAATGCTAGCGCTTGCTTGTATGAAACAGTACTTTACAAAGGAGGACAACCTCTTCTTAGCGGTTACAAGCTGTGCAGTGAAGACCTGGACTTCGATGAGCATTTCCGAGGACGTCTCAATCCAGAACGCGTCGCGCACAGCCTCTTGAACGTTGACTCCGATATCATCATTCCAATAGAGAAGGCATCATCGGACACTAAATTCTTCCTAGCTGCAGCCGAGCATTGTTCTCTCCAAGCACCAGTAAGCATGAGAAATCTCGCTCATAGACTGCAACGAGCCGGTAAGAATAACTTCTACACTAAAATTTATCCAAAGGCTGGACACATAATTGAGCCTCCATATGGTCCACATATTTATCAGAATTATCAGCAGTACTTCCCCTACAAAAGTTCAAGTCACACGGTGCCAAAAGTAGGCACCTACCTCTCGTGGGGAGGCGAGGCTCGCAGCCACTGTCACGCTCAAGAACAGGCTTGGCTGGATCTGCAACACTTCATTACCACTCATATCCGACCACACGACGAGTAATTCATCGCAGCTTATCGAAAACTAGCAAAGCTCATATCGATCACTCGATGAGCAAGTTCAATGTTAAAGCTACGGACGAATCTAAATAGCAGATGCCAACTCTATTTTGAGGATTGTTTTTGTGCACCTGGAACTTGTTTCTGAGTTTGTCACCGTCACCTCTCTTCGCATGGTAAGCTGGGCGGTGAAACCTCGATGACAGAATTCCTGAGTGAACATAATTTTTGGTATCCTGTCACACGTGAAATGTTTTGACTTTGTATTTAACTATTTATTTTATTCGCTTACATTTAGAATGACAAAATAACTTACGTTATTAATGGGAAATATTAGTATTATGACGACAGATATAATCTGGAAATAAAGATGTGACAGTGAGTGATAAATGGAGATCAAATACGCTCTTAACCTGTTAACGGCTAGCATCGACTTAGGTCGATCTGATCAAAGTTAGGCTTACTCGTAACTGTCCGCTAACAAGTTAAACGACGGTAGTTCATTTTCTTGAAACTTTGTCTGACCTTTAGTCTCATTATGATGTTTATAACCATCGGTAACAGAAGCTCCAATATGTCAGTTCAATAATTTATTTAATAAAACGGGTTTTTACTGCCGATCAAAAGAATTGGACCCTTGCATTTAGCTTGAACCTGATGCAGGTAATTTTGAACTTAGTCAACAGTTTCAACTGAGAACAAATTCACAACGTGGGTAGTTGCGAGTCTCACTGTGGGAATTAAGCGATGCTTTTGCTAGTATTAATTCATTTTTTTCCGTGAGGGAAAACGTTTCATTGTGTGCTTCTTGAATATTGAAATATTCATGTAATTCTCAATCACATCGCTCATCATTTATCAGTTAATATTGCGGGTCCAGCGACGTGAAGATTCATGGATATGTTTGGAAATTGGTCAATGAAATTGAAAGACGAAATTCGTCAGAGGCGCTCATTGTATATCAAATTAATGGAAAATGAAAGTTTTGAAAGGCCAAGAAAAATAAAATTTTAGATATTTTCAGAATAACATGCCATGACCACCAGTGGTAGATTTTTGCTCTTTATTTAATGGCTGAGGAAGCCAAAAGTACACTGTAGGAGAAGAGTGATGCTTATACGTTCCATACAAGTGTATTGCACATGAATACAAAGGGCTTAGAAGCGATGTCAAAGAAGTCCTTATGAAATTAACCAAGGAAATTTCAAATCATTCCAATTCCAACTATAAAAATTTCAGTTCCCATAACATATTTTAGACCATCAGCTATCAGGAAATAAAAGTGAGAATTGCTCATCAATGACCTGCATCGATGAAAGCCAGCTCGCCGATGTAAAATTCTTCAATTTGCGTATTAATTTCAGAAACATTGAGCGACCATTTACATACTTTAAAAACAAACTCATTGTTTCTGGAAGACCATGGTCTGGAAGGCAGAAGTAGGTGAAGAATAATGAACAATGATTGAGCTTGTGTTTTTTGGTATCGAGTTTGGACCTAATCTCTTCAGATCTGTGGCTGAGGTTCTGAGAACATCATATGCAAGTATTTTTGTGCTACAATGCAGCATGTTGCATTGTCGTTAATTCCTGTTTGCTGTTCTGCTACGTTGATAGTACATCTATGTATAGGATAGGTTAAAAAATGAGTTTTCAGGCTTTTTTGACCCTGAAATTTAAATCGTGACAAAGTGAATCGTTTTCATCGCATTTTCAAAGGTAATTTTGGCTAACACTTATAGTGATAGTAGTTGTTTTAGTTTGCCAAATATGGTATTCTGACGAGTGAATTATATTTCACGATTAATCTATTTCATGATTTATTATATAAATTTTATTATTGACGATTTCCTTCATGATGTTGAACAACTAAAACTTAAGGCCGTTATGACTACAGGCTTCAGGGCCTACGAACTCTATAAATATTGTCTACCTGGTAATTTATAAGACTGACCATGTTCTTCAAACGGTATGTAGTGTTGTTGTACAAGTAGTAATTTTCTGAGCACCTTATTTCTGTACTCACATTCATACAGTGTTACTTTTTGTTTATTTTACGGTCTTTAACTAGCTCAACTAATTGTGATGACGTTAAGATACTGACGAGATGTTTATAAGAATTGTCTCGAATGAAATATAAGATATGTTTAATAAAACTTTTTAATGTGAAAACTTTTTCGCTATACAGAATTAGTTGACCAAAATGTGTTTAATCTAAAAAATCGTAAAACCATTTCTTGAAAATGCATGTTTCCGTATTTCATATCACAAACTGTGTTTGAGATGTTACGCTTTCAAATCTTTTAGAAATGTAGGCGCAGCTTTCTTGAAATGTTGAAAGTAACTGGTGCTGTGGTATGGCATGGATTTTGCTGACTATTTTTATTATGAAAATAAATGTATGTGTAGAAGACTTTGAACAGATGCAAAAGTGCAGATAAAGTTGATTTAAGAAATCAAAATTTCATAGGCATTTTCATTACGAACATTTTGGAAACACGTGTCAGAGTAATTTTTCTAAAGTGTGAGCACCTAGAAAATTGATGTATTGTAGAATAACGTCGACAATCAATTTTTCCCTGCATGGCACAGAGAGCAGAGAGACATGCAACAAGGTGCAGGGATAAAAAACATAAAGAAAGCCTGTAGGCTTGCGAGTACTTCCTGAACCAACATGCATATTTATCTAAAGAGCGCATTCGTTTTGGACGTATGTTTTAAATAATGCTTAATGTTATACCTTGAAGAAAGATGATCATTTTTTGTTGATTACCGAGTCAAAAATTTTTCAATACATGTGCATTTAAAACAGTTATAGATGAGTTTTTTTCGTATTTCTGAGGCACTTCATCGTAGGATTGAAGTAACTAACTTCATTTCAATGTATTTAACCTGCAGCTGGAGATTTGTTAATTTTTATTGCTTCTGCACCATTTATCCAATATAGAAAAAGTTGAAATAGATGAGTTCCTCGTTCGTTAAAAACTACAGCAATCAGGAAAATAAATATTTCTAATCCAGGAGCTAATTTCAAACTAAATTTAAAAGTAATGAGTAATTACACAAAAGTCCTGCACTGAGTCGTAGAGAAAACTAAATACAGCTGTGCTCGTTATTTTCTAGCTATCAAATTAGAGAAAACATTTTGACGACAGATGACAAATCATGAACAGATAAACAAATAATTGGCAATTTTCATACCATTCAAAACTCATATGATTCATTGATTTCTTTTTGTGCATTATCTTATCAAATGATAACTTCAAAACAGTTTCAGATCAGTCACAAATAAAAGGCTAAAAAATCCCTGTTTGATATTTAATCATTGAACCGTATGCTTCCTAGCTTGACAATAATATTGTAGGTATAAAATACATGCAACATATAAAGCATTATTTTATTAATTTTCCTTGTTTGTCTTTACTAGCATGAGCTCCTTTTCTTTCAGTTTATAGGCGTGGATCCTGCGGTGTAGAAAAACCTCCAAGTTTCATCTCCATTTGGCAAATGTTATGCAACTACATTGAAATAATTTAAATATGAATTGAAAATGAAAAGATTATATAACTATGAATTAATCAAGAACAGAGCAACGTTATAATTAGTGATTTATACTTTGAATTAAATTTCTATGGTAGAATTACGGTAGTGTCTTGAGATAAATTGATCGCTCGTGTAACGTTGAATATGAGGTGGTATATTGTCTAATGTATGACCAATAAGCACTTCAATGAAGTTAAATCTATTGAGCACGAGAAAAAATTTGATGATTAATATTGATAAAATTCCAAAGTTTATTGAATTGAAATCAGGAAAACTCGGAGGATTTTCATATTAGAACGTCTGGATATTTTAGAGACGCGTCTCCTATCCGCGTCGGGCGGTATGGGAAAAAAATATGTTGAAATGTCACACAAAAATTTTTGAATTTGGTATTTATTCAAGGAACTAATTTGTTTAACAACAATAATAGCACAAATTTCTTGCTGAATTTGGACTTTCAGCTAAGGACAGAAGAGTTTTACAGAAAAAAATAATTAAATCAGTTAAACAATATTCTAAACTAGCTTCTACTGCATAACGTCTTTGCTTCGTCGTGTTGAATTGGAACTTTATTTTTTGCAGAATTCAAAACAAGTAATTTTGAACATTATAAACTGCTTCAACTAGGAGCAAATATACGATACTTGTGACTGCAAGCCTTCACAGTGAGGCAGTAGCAATGCTTTTGTTCATGTTAAGTAAGGTGATACTGTCACCGTACTAGTGGCCAATTAATGTCAGATTAACTAAGCTTTTCCAGCAGTAGGCTTAGCAACAACCGTTAATCTCTTTTTTAAAAAGAGCAAAAAAGTGTATTTTGCTCTCCTTAAATAATGATACTCTCGCGTCCTCTTTTATTACACCTCTGATCGTTCATCAGCTAATATTGGGTTCTAACGAGAGCTATCAGGAATATTCAAGATCTCGTCGAAAGATCGTTCATGGATTTTGGAGACTATTTTTATTATGAAAATAAATGTATGTGTAGAGGACTTTGAACAGATGCAGAAGTGCAGTTAGAGTTGATTGAAGAAATCAAAATTTCATAGGCATTTTCATTACGAACATTGTGGAAACACGTGTCAGAGTAATTTTTATAAAGTGTGAGCACCTAGAAAATTGATTGATGTATTGTAGAACAGCGTTGAAAATCAATAAATTTTACAAGCTATGAAGTTTCTACAAAGCTTCTTAAAAGCTTTGTGAAAGCAATGAACAGGTTTCTCATAGCGACTACATATTCGGTTGGCTAGATGTGAATAATAAAAGGCTAATAATAAGTCTATGTGACAGACTCAACGACCGTTGCTGCACGCATTTATTAAATGCTCCATGCCTCCTTTTCATCGACAGAATTCCAAAATACTGTTCACATATCTCCGAAAAATAATAAAATCATTTGTATTTCAAATATTAACAAGAACACGTGCTGAAATTGATGTAGGTGCGGTAGATAATCACAAGTGATAGAATTTTGTTCTGAAAAAGTGCAAACAAAGCTTATGGCGTCGTACTTCAAGCGTCGCGCTGGGAGCGCACACCGAAATCGTGCTATATAAGCGCAGCTGCCTCTGTCTAGCCGTGCATTGTGCAACCCAGAGCACAATCGCGTGACACTCCTTGCATCAGACACAAAGAGGTAAGATGCTGCTCACCATCTGGAAGCATTGTTTTAATATGACTTTTAAAGGTGTAAGCGTTGACTATGTATATGAATATTTAAATCGAGTTTATGTGAGCTAAACTAATTATAGAAAAAGACATTTTCCTCAGAAGGGTAAAATGTACCCCAGAAGATATTTGAACATGGCTTATTGCATCCTATTGAAGACTTTTAGCCGGCCACGGAGTAGACGCTGGTAATAAAGCAACAATAACGCTATATTTTTTCCTTGTAACAGCTTGGTATAGAAATATGAGACAGCGATATCATTAAAAAATGTGAGCAAAGTAGCCAAGTAAAATATTTTTTTCTGTAGTAGATAATTGAAGTTTATTTTTAGATGACCGATAGGGGAGACCTTTAAAAGACAAATAGACCAGACGATAGCGCCGCTTAAGTGGAGTTCCTAAATTCCAAATGCCAGGAGGTAGTGCAGTGCGGAGGCATACACCACAATATACGAGTAAGTCTCACACCGATCATTCAGGTGTGGACCAGTTACCATGATATCATTCTGTAGCTACTAAGCAAAATGTTGGTGGAAGAAATAATTGAAATTATTCAACAGGGAGTTTTGATACGCAATTGATTACAGCAAGCCATTCAGGCATACCCAATATATCCTCTAGTAGCACGAGAGATGATCCGATAAGTAGCATTACGTAACTATTAGTATAGAAATTAACATAGGAGAACATTAGAGATTCATGAGTTCTAAGGCTCAAATCAAATGTAAAATCCTGGATACGCAGCAAAGCTGCCAATTTTAAGTACAGTATTAATTCGAGAGATACAATTTAAAAACAGAGCAAACTATGAATTCTGCTCACTGCTGAGCAAAAAAGAGAGAGCTTAGTGGTATAACATTTTTCTTTTACGTTGCATGCCCCTGTGTTTTAAATTTAGACCGCGTGAAGCAGTCAGTAGCTGACATTCAGTACTGGAATGATGATTGGGAACGTGACCTGTGTGCTACACTCTTGAGGTTAAAATGAAAAATGAATAAACAAAATAATAGACCTATGTAATTCGCTCGTGCGCTTGAAATATCTTCTGAATCACATGATGCCACTAGGAATAATATTAGAAAATTAGATATAAAATAAAAAAGTTCTAGTAGGTTCAATCAAAGTTATTAAAAGAGTTATAGTGTGTATAAAATTACTGAATCATTAAATCTTATGAAAGAAAACGATACCTGGTTGTTTAAATATATACACGTTTTGGCACAGAACTAAGGGATAGTTTATTTATATTATATTAAGTTAGATCATCCGTAAGGCACGAATTTTGAGTCATCAAATTTGAATTATCAATGAAATTCAACCATGAATGTAGTTTCCTCGATTATCAATGACTTCTCTCCATCAATTCATAAATTTTTAATTTAATTGGAAAAAAGATTCTTTCGATTTTAGAGAGAAGAATTTTAAAATTTCAATTTAAACTTTTTTAATTTTTGAGGGTTACGTCATTCAAATGATTGAAACTACGAAGCAAGTGACAGTTTTGAGAGAAAAATCGAAAGTTCTTCATCTAATATTGCACGGTTTTCTTCAAGTGCTGCCACAAGAAGCTTGGCATCAAAGTCAATTAGACGTTGTGTTCAGTTTTTATCTTCAACGCTGAAATCTCTAATTCCGAATTTTCAAGCCACATTCAGGAAATGATTTCATTTAGAAATTCTCAATCATAAACATAGAACATAGTTCGAGATGCTTCAGATGTATAGTACCCTTTTATAAGCCCCTATGCCATCACATGCTTCAAATGCAAAATGATCACGCAGCATAAACTTTACGAGTTAAATGTTTAAAAAATGGAGAGATGAGTTCATGCCATAAGACATTTAAAAATGCTGTTAAAATTTCAGATACAATTAAAATTTGATATCACTTATAGGATGACCTGATATCTCGATATCAAACTACTCAATGTATTATTTCACTCAAAATACTTTCGAACTAAATACTTCGAACTAAATACTTTCGAACTAAATTCGAACTTGTCCACGCAATAGGACAAGACTAGTTCTAACCGAACCGACAGGTGGACCTACAGGCACGCATACACGTACACATACCAGTAAAATGAATTTTCTTTATCTATTGAATGTGTTCATTAAGAGAGTAAATGCACCAGCTAGACTTAAGTGACAAAGTCTTGGTGTTGTACATTAACCCGTTCGTGGTTTTCACGTCAATTGACATGAAATTTTTTAACTACCACTGGATTTTCAACTCATTGACGTTTTTCAAATAACTCCTCTGCGCGCTAAAAAATGTTAAAATGTTGATTTTAAATGTTGTTTCCTTGTTTCTTAGGGGTCTTTTGGTTGTTTTGGGGGGAAAAACATTTTTCCTGATTTTTCGTAACCACAAGAGGATCACTATGAGTATGTTAGTGTGACCACGAACAGGTTAATGTCTCACGATTGTGCCACCGTTGTCGAGTGGTCTGCGGCCCGTGTTCTGTATCGGATCTCTGCTTGTGCAGAAAGACTGCGGGTTCGAAACCCGGCAATGAATACGAGCTGTTTCTCGTTTCACGCCGTGAGCTCGCACTTATCGGTAAGCCCTCAACTCCCCGCCCATGGACACATCCCAGGATCGTCGCATGGAGCTCACCATCATCCTTACTCTAAGAATGTTAACCTTAAGAATTTGAAAAACCAATGTACTAAATGTCTATGTACTGTGTACTTGATTGGAAATAAAGATTGTTTAAAGTGTCACGTCAGGCCCACAATGGCAGCGCGTGCGTCAGCAGTGACTGTGTGGTTGATGGTGACGGGAGTGCTGGTCAGTACCATAGCGGTCCCCCAGGGTTACAACAGTAGCAGAGGACGGCAGCTCCAACAAGGCACTACGGAGCAGCAGCCCATGAATGTAAGTGTCATGCTACATCAACAGCAAAACAAGAATGAATTGAGTGAGAGTCACACCTGAATCGAATTTATATAGCGTTTGTTCCAGTAGGCGAAATAATAGCTCTCCATATAATAATAGCTGTTCCAATAGCTCTCCAATAGCCGAAATTGGAGAGCTGACTAGTTTAAATAACTTTTAACCAATTTAATCTGTTCAAAAAATAAAAATAGTGCCTGAGGTACAATTATAGGACATTTTATTTGATGTGCAAGTAGAATTCAGTCAATTCATTTCTAGATCAATAAGATACAAAGTAAATATATTTGAGTGTGAATTCGCATATTGATAGATTTCGTCCTATTCGTTTGAAGCGATTTCATTTTGCAAAATTGACACTCGGGGCCCTATAATCGACCTTCATTTTTAAAACATCAAATTTTAAATTTTCAAGCTCAAATTTGAGCTATCCAGTCAGTTATACAAAGTTGGGATTATCATCTTATTGAAGAAAGTTGGCCGTCTCACAAATCAATAACAAAAACTACATTTATAAAAATTATATCATTTTAAGAATTGAACAACACTAACCGAACTAGATGAGAACAATGATAATAGAAATCGTAGTCGCCATTGAAAAGGAGGAAGGAATGTTTCGTGTGATGGAACCAGAAATCAACTGGCTGAAGTGAACGTGAGGCCAAAAAATTTGCACAAATGCTAGCAAAAACTTGATTCACACTTATAATTTTTTCTTCGTAGCGTTTAGTCCTTAAAAGAGAACGATTTGAATGCACTAAATCCCTAAAAACTGCTCCAAATTCTTTATTTGCTCTATACTCTTCCATGACAGTACAATTTCGCTTGGAAAGTGGACGATGCGGAGTACCAGAACTACTATGGCCACCAGGAAGCAGGAAATAATGGTCGTGTGGAAGGGTCGTATTACGTTTGGCTGCCGGACCAGCGTCTCATGAGGGTGGACTACTACGTGGACGGCGACAGCGGTTTCGTACCCACCATCACCTACCAGGACGCTTATGGTCCCATGTGGGAACAGCGACCGTCAAGACAGTAGACGCGCTGTCATGCCCTAAATCAGAGACCAGCATCTATAAGGTCTAGGTGGACATGAGTCCACAATGCATAACGAATGTTTTTCAAACAAGGCCTAATTATTCATTCATTTCAATAGTATTGGAAAAGTATATATTCGCTTCTATCACAAGTATTAAACCCAGTTTATTGTACTCTTTTTCCGATAGCTTGAAAGTATAAAACTGGGCAGTAAGGTCGAATTATTTAGTTCAAAAGTAAATTAATAATAGAGTAACATTGACGGTTGAAAACCATAAAAACACTCAACGCGTGGATAGTTGCAACTGTTCCTGGCACACTAGTGCGTGACAGCAGAAAAGAACATAAGTAATTGCTGATTTAGGTAATTTAAGATTCATACTTCCTCTATCGCAGGTGTTGAAATAGCTAACACATTTCCTTTCTACAGCTCTCACGATTGTGCGATTTGGAGTGCATGAAATCATGCCATAGAAAACTAACTAACTAATTGATAACGCTTGTAACGGCAGATTGTCTACAGTTTGAAATAAACGTTCACTCTTAAGAGACAGTCATTATCCTTTTGTGTCAACGTCATATTACTTGAATTTCAAGGGAACTAGAATTCATCAGATTTGTGTGAAGTAAATGAACATTTAACCTGTCTGTGGGGTAGTATTTCATTATTTTCTCCTCCCTCCACTAGTTTTGATCAAATTTGAATTTTCCAAAGAGAACGATCCATCTTGAATAAATTATTTAAACATGGGAATGATACATTTTCGATTTAAGGACAGGATGAATTGTGTACAATATACAAATTACTACACAGAAATAGTCTTTTCTATTTATTAGATATGAGATCAGACTGATATTTAACGAATGATTGCGGTAGCAGCTCAAGTTCTCCTATGGCATCGTAAAAAGTACAGTGCAACCAATCTCTGTGAAAATTTCCCTAAAAATGAGGAAATATATTAAAGGACATTTCAAGTAATGACGCCGATTTATTACTCCCGTTTGGTACGCTCAAATAAAACATATTCCAGGCTGTTAACCACATGATATCAAAGAGCAAATAGTAATGCTCCAATAAAGAATGAATCCTATCATAATTGTGACAATTAAGGCACAGAATTGAAACGAGGACTTTAAGTGACTTCAGACATGTGTTTATTTTTTACAAGCACTTTTTTGTCAAAATAACTTGTCTTACTTTATCTCTGTGCAGTCGCTTTCATTAAATTAATCAGAAAGAGCAGAGTCGCAGGAGGTTTCTTTAATAGCTAACTAAATCCTTTATTTTATGTACGTTCAGAAATTCAGTTGAAACAGGAAATTCAGTTCAAGAGAAATTCAGTTGCATGACTGTTGCTGTCATTCATGCTCAACTCTTCTCGATTCGGCTACATCGATCATTTGAATTTTTTATACAACGTCCTATATTTTAGAAATTCGATTCATCGAAAAAAAGTTACGTCAACTGTCCGGGAGAGAAAAATATGGAAAGTACTCAATAAAGAATGGATTTTCCGTGTCGATGTTGCCTCATAGCAAAGCAAACATATCCATGCACAGTGATCATGAAGACTGGCGGGCCGAACAGGCTGCGATAAAAGTGTAGCGATATCAGTGAATGGATCTCTCGCTGCCCACATGGTTGACGCGGCTAGAAATATGGCATGGGACTTGGGTAAACAACCGAATAATTATCGAAGTAATTATCCGACCCAAGAATGGGCCAGAAGGTTCGTTCCTATAGCCTCATTCTATTCTATTCTATTCTATTCCTCCTGCTACAAGCGGCTCAAGGAATGATCACACGCAGGCCTGTTCTGATCTGCAAGACTCGAGAGCTGCAACGCTTTGCGCTTCGACGCGCTGGAACCTGGCAGTTCTTAGAAAACCTACGGGTATGATGAGCGATACAGACTCCTCTTGGAGCAGAGGAGACTTTCAACGAGAATGTTAACACGTTGACTCTGAAGTGGTACGCATGTGGACCACTTAGGTTAGGTTATGTAATTTTTTCAGATCCTTCTAGTGACTATGCGTACAAAGTTAAGATTTACACCAGTCAGGCAGTCGGAGGCAACGTGTTAAGGGAAATATTACTTAGTGAAGGTTTTTTGAAGTGATGCACTTTTGGAGCCAAGCAAAATTGAATGTTCATTTTTGGTGTTCATGTCTACGAGAAATTTGAAACGATAACAGCCTCTCAGCGTGACTTTGTCCCAATTTGTCGTTGTTTGATTCACATTTCACTTCTGCATTGGCTCTCGAACTTCAAGCTCTAGAATATCAGGGAGCATTTCAATTTACAAACTTGGTGACATAACTTATCGATGAACGTTCGTATTGAACCGTATTTTACTATTCAGCTTACCAAGTTTAAATATTTTATGATTATAGCCTTTTACCGTAACAGGAATTTATTTATCTTTCAATTTTATGTAGATCGTAAAAGCGAAAATGATTCATAAGTTAAAAACTTTAATTTTTATTTTAAGCACATGAATAGAATAAATTACTCTCACCACATGTTAAAATATTAGTTCGTATGTCATAATCGATGGTTTCATCATTCAGTGAATGCTTTATGCGAGTGCGTGGAAAGATATTATGGCTGTAGCAAAAGTACTGTTCTTAAGGACACTTTAAATAGTGTTTCAATTTGTGGCACCCATTATTATAGGTAAGGTAATAGGACGTGAAGCTACACCTAAACTGCCAATAAATGGGGCATTAAAGGCTTATAATTCTTCATTTTTGATAGTCTCTACCAAAAAAATGGAGCGAGGGAAATATTTTACAGATCACTTTCGCGACAACAAAAGAATATTTCCATTACAAACACTTAAATTGATTCGTCAGAGTCTACAGGACGTTCAATAATCATCGTTACATTCATATACAAATCAAATATTTAAACTAAAATTCTATTTTATTTACAATTTTTGTGCATGAACGAAATCACACAGGTATGTTTTCCAGGTATAAGTTGCATAATATAGGAAAATCACCAATAAATATCACTAAAACCTTAAATGTGACTAGAATGCTCGTCTGGAGGACGTTGAAGTGGCTCAAAGAGACTGGACAAGTAAAGAATAGGCTTAGAAAAAGTCGTCCTCAAACTGCGACAACCTCAAAACTAAAAAAAATCCACTAGAGAAATGCTCAGAAGCAAACCAATGACATTCCTCAGAAATATGGTAAAAGAGGAAAATGTATACGTCGGAATCATGTTCATTTTCCACAAAAACTTGAAGACATTTCATCACAAATATCAAAAGAAACAGCTTTTATAAGCAAAAACTGTGGAGAAACGTATTGCAAGACCTGAAATCCTCTCTCGTATCCGCGAAGGCACGCTACCGAACTTCGTGTTCAGTGAAGAAAATAAATTTGATGCCCAGCAAAAATGTAACGAACAAAATTATCGATTTTAGTCTGAACTAGTTAGATTGCCACTCGGGTTGACAATCGAAGACAAGAAGCAGTGTCAGTGATGATTGGGGCTGAGATCACTGAAACCGGGTCAAGTCCCTTGATTTTGTGGATAAAGGGGTTAGAATTAACTATGAATAATATAGCAATGACATTCTTACACAGTCATTGTAGCCTTGGGGTAAAAATCATTTAAAAGAACACCAGTGGTCATTTTAACATAAAGTTGTCAACGTACTCTTTGCTTATTCTGTAATGAATTTTAGCTGTACTAGGTCCTTCTACTTGCAGAAAACGCATTCCACTTCGTAACTCAGAACAATTGGCGGGAGCATCGATAGTAGCGGTCATGTTCAATAATTGCACGTACCTCGGGTAAATAGGGTTGTACGTATCTGTTTTCGCGATTGCGTAATGAAATAAGTAAGACCCTGCAGTAATTTTCTTGTCTTGTTTTTATAACCCATCAGAGGCTGAAAAAACAGCCCCATACAATAGTGAACAGTGACAATGATCACATCCTTCAAAACAGAAAGCTGTCCCAAATAGAAAATCGGAACGAATCGGAGTGTCCCAAATCGGATACATAGCATGACGTTAAAGTTAAATAGCATTTTTCTTGACTATGATGAATAAGTCTGAAGCTGCACAGAATTTCACACCATCAGTGTGTTTATTTTTCATTGCTGACAAAAATTTTTACCCAAGCATCTTCTAATCATACAAAGGTTGGATACAAGCGATACTCTACGTCATCTTTCAAAACTGAGACGTGCAAAGCCTTCTCTAAGTACTTCTTAGATTGCGACAATGTGTACTCAGAGTTACACAATAACATGAACATAAGTGTTCATGAACACACTGTACAAAAAAACGAATTGCGCGCATCCACCGACGCCAAAGCGCAGCTCCCACGCCACCGATGAACCTCAGCGCGAAAAAACTTCACAACTCGGTCTTTAGGACGCATGCGAAAAAGTTTCAAACTTCCTGTGATTTGACTAGGAAAAAATCTTGGAACCTAGTGCAGGTGCAAGCGAAGTTTTATTAGAATGGACTTATAGTTATGAACGTAAGCCCAGCTAGTAAGTTGCTGACCATAGAACTAAAATTCTGTACATGAAATAAAAACATTTCAGTACATTCCGTTCCTACATGTTTAAAAAAGTTCCAAGATGCAGGTACATGAAAACAAGTGTTCTTCCTAGACCAAATGATATAATTGGACACATCCGACCTTGTCATTAGTTGGTTGTGCCCTTGATCACCACTGCAACCATTAATAATCATCGCTAACGACGAATCCCTCGTGGTCGCTGGATCTTCGTAGAGTAGACGCTATTGTCCAACAAGTCATAGATGACAAGGGGAATATATGCGCACATGATCAAATGGAAATGTTTCCTGTGTCAAATTATTTGAAAATATTGCTTGAAATTACTTCGTTACATTCAATGAGTAGTAAAAGAGTTAATTACGGGTCTTGATTATTTCCGACCAGTAAAACCAAAATTTTTACTTTTGACTCGAACTTTTGGACTCAAGCTCCATCATCATAAAAACGAGTGATCTGAATGTTATATTCAAATTCGGCCCCTTACATAAAATACGTCTAAAAATATCTTAGATCAAATAAAGAAGAGTAAATAGAGTAAAAAATTTAGTTATTATAGCAAATATATCACACGAAAATTTGAATTCAGCCTTATTCAAAAATATTACAAATCAAATCAAGAATAGTTTAAGTATGAACTCCTTTTATTCTTTCTAGAACAGTAGTTAAAATAGTGAGTTTCAAACGTGTGAGAATCTAATAAAGAGAATTACCTTATAACACATATTCCCTTATTGCAGAGATCGCTTACAACGATCCCTAACTGAAGAGTTGGATAATTTCGTCAAAAAATACCCATTTTTACTCCCTGTGTTACACTTTACTCTGTTAAAGAAATACTCTTTCAAGAATTTGTTAAAAGATTATAAGCTACTTTTTTAAAGCATAAATTAAAAAAAGGTTTCATTATAGATTAAGGGGCATCGCTTGAAGCCTGAGGGTCAAATGTGCACGCACATGTGCTTAGTTGCAAGGAAGAGTCACCACAAACATTCTGCCTCGGTCTTAACTCTCCCATGTAGGCTTTGACAGCGAAACAACTGACGAGATTATTGTTCTGTGCACTGCACACTACTGTCTCATAACTACTATGGGCCATGAATGAAATGACATATGGACTATTTTTTTTAAATTTCAAGACAGAATAACTTTTATGCCTACCTAGCATTTGGCATATTAATTGCAAAAAAAAGTTACTTCAACCCAAGTACCTTACAGGCTAATACATTTTCAATACGAAATAAATCGCTTAACTAAGAAGTATTAATTTAAAATTTATGAACCATTCAAGGCTTTTAATTTTACTTTTATTTGGATCCTAACGCGATGACATGCAACTCGCAGTCCTGCTTAAATCTTCCTCTCCCAAAAGCGCAGCATTATTGACAATAAAAGAAGTATAATACCTCGCTCAAAAAAACGTAGAGCATCTTTCAATGCTCAGATGTGCACCAGGGACGTAAATAATAGCACGTATGACGGCAGCGGACGGTCGTGTGCATGTACTGTGTAGTTCTTTTGTACCGCTTTGTACTTTATTTGTCCTTAAATAATCATATGTATAATTAAATTACGGTTTCTTTGTAATGTATTCTTCATAATCTAAGATAAGTCTTTGGATCTGAATAATTTTTTCTTAACGTTTTAGAAGACATTCCCACTACTCTTGCAGACATGAACGGCAACTAAACTTTACCATGAACAATGCTCGAATTAATTAATCAGAGAACTCCCTACCTACCCTCATCACCCTGTCAAGTGCTACATTATTTTTTAAGATATGTTTGACTATTCCAGCCATAAAACGAGTAGCAATACTACTCGAGGATTTTCAATGGAGTTATTTCTTTATATTCATTCGTATCTTCTTCATAGTTCAAGAGAATGTGCATGAGTGTCAGCAGCAGAAGAGTAGGAATTTATAACTCGGGTGTCATCGGTACAGTGCGGACAAGGGAATCCTAATTAGATTCCCTTCGATTCCATAGATTAATAAGCATGGATTCGTTCCCTCAGCATGGATTTCCGGTACCATAACGTAAGAAGTGGCTCCATATGGGAGGTTGTTATTGGAATAATGGAGTGGATAGAAACTTACTGAGCTCAGTAAAAATATGATTAGAGTACGTAATGAAATATGAAACGAGGCGAGTAATGGGTTTGCATAAGTGGAGTAGAGGCATGGTTGTGGAGTGACGTTGGGCCGTTGTCGATGGTCATCCTCGCATAGATATAGACGTGAGAAATACGGTAGAAATAAATTTAGGTAGGGATCTTAAAACTCATATGAAATGATGACATCGCATATGTATAATTATAATCAACCATATTCGACCCTAGACCACGCCTCCAATTCGTTTTTGGGATATAAGGAAATTTTATAGGTAAAACCATCAATGCTGTTCGATACAGTAAAACTTCAAAAAACTTCGGCCAGCAATTCAAAAGAAAAGGAAAGGAATGCTTAGACAAGTAGTTGTCTTGCTTCACAACAATGCTCCACCCCATACTGTTTGCGTCACTCAGAGGCAAATTGAGAAATTCGGTTGGCTGCAGTTCGATCATCCCACCTACAGTCCACTGCCTGACTACAATCTGTTTCAGGTCAGCGCCTTCAATGCGATGACGATACAAAAATCAGTAGAGATATGACTGTCATCAATGGCAGGAACTTTCTTTGAAGAAAGTATGTATAGGTAAGTTGGTAACTCGTAACGGTTAATATTCTAACATTGGTGAAAACTGTGTAGCAGAATAGTTCAAGAAATGACCTATTATGAAACAATAAAATTAGCTTGAAAAACAAGTTTTTATTTATTTATTTATTTTTATTTATCCCAAACAGAACATTCTTATATCTCCAGAGATGTTCATTAAGAACACAAGACTTACCTTACAGAGGTCGGCAGTCACGTCAGCAACGATTGAGGTGGTGAAGTAATGCGCAGTGATTGCTTCACTTGTTACGAATAACATCAGGCTTTACACAATACTAAGCATGCTGCAGTTCAAATAGAAAAATTCAATGGTTGCGACTTACCTTATTTGAATTGGTGGTCATGATGACGGCAGTGGCGGTGGTGTCGAACTGCGGCCTGCCTGCGCGCCCTATCATCTGCAGAATGCTGGAGGTAGGGTACTCGCTGTAGCCTCCGTTGCCGTACTGGCCAGTAGACTTGATCACCACCAGGTGCGCCGGCAGGTTCACTCCCATCGCTGTATAAACGTGCTCACTCTTACCACAACTTTCTTTTAATTTAAACTAATTAGAATATAAGTGGATGCAGATGAGATATGAACAACAAATGATCTAAAAAGAGGTTGCTGAAGTGAAAGTTCTCCTACAAGTGCTCTAGTGGCGGCCTCACTTACGGGTTTCAACCACTACATGAAAGCCCGTACAAGAGCTGCACAACATAGTAATAAAAGGCAAATTGAATTTGGATATATGTGCTCAACAGTTCGATGGTGATCACACGTATTTCAACGGAAGAAGAATCATGAAATCATTACGTGCTAGAGCTAATATCAATTAAGCTGATGGGAAATTGCTCGTCCGGCAATGAAAACAAACGTTTATTAAAAGTGTTTTGGATGTCAGCCAAGACCCAGTATACGGGGCTTTTAACACACCTGTGTGTGTTAGAACACCTAAGTTTTAATGACTGAGTTTGTAAGAGCCTATAATGAAGTCGTCGCTACCCATAGCAAGGAAATCAGTACAGAACTGTAAGAGCAATGCGAAGACTATAGTAAGATATCCTTTAATGTTCTACTGGATACATTTCTTCAAAAAAGACACATGAGCTACGTATTGATTAAAAACACCTAATAATTGACCACTGAACAGTACGATGAGTAGCAGGACACGTACCAAGGGTGCTGGTGGCGATCAGCACGGGCAAGTGGCCAGCCACGAAGAGGCTTTCGACCGTCTTGCGGTCCGCCACGGCCACGCCAGCGTGGTGGTAGGCAACGCCCAGTAGCACACACTCTAGACAAGGAGACTCCACTTTAAAGACGGTAAGAGTGTAGTTCAGTATCACAACGAAAAAAATAGGTAGTGTGTTCTACGTACAGCGCAGCGAGAATTATTTTTTTATCTGAAATAAATAGAAAACCTTCAGCGCAAGTCCACTGTATGTTGCATGATGCACTTGAGCTCTGAGTAAAACAACGTCCAGCTATTTTACATATGTACTATGAACACATGCTGCGTGCACGACGTCATCTCTGAGCTTGTAGCCATAACAGTTCCTCCATAATATACAGGTAGCCTTTCCTATGCACACAAATAGTGCCCGTTCCTCAAACGCTGGTCATAACAGTGTAGCTCATTACATCAGATCTGTCGCCATAAATCTTCGCCCACAGAATGACACCTATCATAAAAACTGGCCTAATACGGTAGCCTTTACATGCACACAAATAGTGCCCGTTCCTCGAACGCTGGTCATAACAGTG
Source organism: Trinorchestia longiramus (assembly GCA_006783055.1). Classification (NCBI taxonomy): domain Eukaryota; kingdom Metazoa; phylum Arthropoda; class Malacostraca; order Amphipoda; family Talitridae; genus Trinorchestia; species Trinorchestia longiramus. Next base: position 120,772 of record VCRD01000055.1, read on the forward strand.
TGACTCATTACAACACATCTGTCGCCATAAATCTTCGCCCACAGAATGACACCTAACAAAAAAGCTGGCCTAATACGATATCAGTATACACCAACAATACACTGGCACGCTCCATCAACACACGCGTCACCCACCCCGAAGGCGGTTGTCGCGGAGTGTGTCAGCGGCAGCAGCAAGTATGGCTCTGTGTTCAGGGCTCCGCACAAACCGCGCGTGCTGCACCAGCGTCTGTGCAGAATACTGACCGCTTTTCCGGGTCGCCACGAACACCTAATGAAACAGCACTTATTCTTAGACAACGACTCAATATCCGTGAATTCTATCTATACTTCACAGGTTACGCACATTTCTATATATTATAATTATCACTCAAATGACAAGCGGGCTGCTACAAGAGATAAAACAATGATGTAGTTTATTAGAAAATGAAATCGGTTACTTGAAATAGTTTCTAAGCCCGAATGCTTATCATAAATTTAAAATGACAGCGATACTTTATGATGTACAGGTCACCACCTTACTCTTTGCCCGGTCTATACTGCAAAATATGTTTACTAATGGTGTCCACAAAAACACTCGCGTAGAGCACCTTGCTTTTCTCCAAATGAAGTAGAAATCGTATTTTTTCATGGCTCAAAGACGGTTGGGTGCTTCAGGGAAACTCCGGCGGGGGAAACATTCAAAAGCAGCCTCAACTTCATTCAAGGTATCTAGTTTCTACTTTGAAGGCAATCAGGTTGTACCCTAAATAATGTATGATTATTGGGCATATTTTAAAGATAAAACTCCTTATTACTTTGAAAGTATTTACTACTTAGGATTATTATCGAAACCCATTCTATCACAAAACCATATGAATGCGTTGATTAAACTCTTTAGGTGCCGGTGGAAAATCTAAATTCTGTTTTCAAACACTTATCGTGATGTCAGCTTAAGACCATGTCAGTGGTCCTGTGGTCTCTTTAACTGTTGATAATAAGAAACAGTGAGGTCGAAAATGATACAATCATCCTAATTAAAGGAAGTTACAGTATAGTTTTCGGATAAATTTTAGTATAGGCCTGTGTAATGAACTCAGCATTGGCTGAGGGTAAGATATCCAATTAACCCTACATGTTCAATGAGCCTCTTCATCTTCATTTGGCCTGAAAAAACCGAGCTTAAACGACTGTTTTTACTCGACTGTAGAAAAATAGAGTTAAATTGGGTTACCTTCAGCTGACGGCCGCGTCTGATTATTTGCAGCAGTACTCACGAGGGTGGGCTTGCCCTGGCTGTAGGATGCGATGACTGAGGGGAGCTTATAGGTGAGCGAGATGTCAAACCTGAACTCTGACCAAGCCTCCGGGCACGGGTAGCCGAGCACCACTCGTTGCAGCTGCACAGGCCGCAGCTCGTCACCTAGCCTACATATGGCGAGGAGGACGAGCTATATTAGCCCCGTAATAATGGCTCGATTAGTGCCCAGACATTAAATATTGAATACAAATCAGAAGTCGTAAATGGATATTGTGACTTAAAACAACAACTGAGAACAACTAGCATGCAAGACACAGAACAATGATCATCACTTGAAGTGCTGGGCAGGACGTTGGGGTTCACCCAGCCATGCAGCAACGTCTTCCACGTTGGGCACGGTGGCGGACACAGCGAGGATGCGGAGGCGCGTGGCGGTCGAGGTGTGGTGCTGCTGGACGTGGTTCCCTCCGCTGCATGGAGCAGGAGGGTCGGACGAGTCCACACCTGCAAGAGTGAGGACTGCTGGACACGCTGTGACTATGAACAACTATACGCTTCTCTTGTTGTAGTATCCGTCATTGTAACTGTGGTAAGTCCTCAGTATGCATAGCGGTTTCAACACGCGACGTTTCGATGTTACGACGCCTTTTTCATTATAAATTGAATGTAAACTTGAACATCTCAGTAAAATGATATTCGTCGTGAAAGTTGCATTTAGTTTACGCGCATCGAACTACTACTGTTAAGGAATTTGACTGGCTCAGCATCGGATGTATATTAATTTATTTACTGTGTTCATATCAATTATTTGTTTTTCTTTCTATTAGTTTACTGTATTTATTTCTCATTCTCATAATATTGTAGGAAAATATTACAAAATAATATTAGGATACTGTCTTTTACTAGGCTGCTTGTTAGTTGTGAAACTTCGTCAGTTCGATATTAATTTTCGTATATACCGTTGATTTTACCATGCCTAAATTTTTCATGCAATTTTCAGTAAAAAATATTTAAGACTTGTCTATTCTCTCCTTGGAGTCTAGTTCGGAAGTGAAGTACGTCAGTAAAGGCAAAGAATTCTTATGCTACTAGTGTACCCACACGTGAAAACTCACGTGTTTTTACTAAATTTTTTCGTTTGCATTGCCAGTGGGCGCGGGCTTTGCGAAGAAGTTCCCACATTGAAGGATGTACCTTTGGTATCCACAATACAATGCTTACGATGCAGGTATACCATTCTGAATTTATTCCTATCTACATCCTTATGAGCGTGATAGAGAGACGGACCAAGCAAGCAACAAAGTGTGGATTATTGTACAGTGGAATTTCAATGTCTCTGTAATTTAAATAGCTCAACCTGCCTAAGAAATATTCTAACCGTACTAGTGTGTATACCCGTTATAAATAACGGATTTTAATATCATACATTTGAAAGAAGAACTCAAAGCAACAGATTCTCTGACCGAATCAGAAAGTCTACGGATTTAACTCCAGCGGTTAAGAATCTATATACCTGAAAGTTTACGGATTTAACTACTAGTATTTAAGGAAGATCCCCATTGTAATAACATAGGAAAAATTCCGCAAAAAAAATATAAATTTATTTATTTAAGGAGACACCTGGCGTTTTATTATGTAGTGTTAATGTTGATTGATGCTGTGAAGTTACATTAATAATACTATTAAGTTACAATTTATTGATATTATTTTGTGGCCAAGGACATGTTTAGGGAGGATTTCCCTTGTAGGGTTCGGACTTACAGCAAATTTCAAGTTCATTTAAACAAATCCAAAGATAATCCCTTAAGCATAGTCGTTGTTCATAAAAATTGATTAACTTTTCGAATAACAAGCACAAAAGGGCAAAACTGATAAATAATATGGGAGGCACTTCGTGCTGCTTCGGCGGTACATATACTAAAATTGAAACGATACAGAGAAGATTAGCATGGCCCCTGCGCAAGGATGACAGGCAAAATCGTAAAGCGTTTCACATTTTTTATCACCAGCTTGGTCGACTGGTGAGCGAATCTGCTTGCGAGCAGAAAGACCCGAGTTCGAACCCGCTGCCGACATGGTTGACGCGGCTAGAAATACGGCATGGGACTTGGGCAAACAACCGAATAATTATCGAAGTAATTATCCGACCCAAGAATGGGCCAGAAGGTTCGTTCCTATAGCCTCATTCTATTCTATTCTATTAATGACACTTGTGCATAAAGTTAATAACGCTCTATTAATCCTCTACCATCCCATCCGTCAATAAGGAAACGCAAAGAGAAACTGTTATAATAATAAGAGGGTTGCTATATTCAAATTATTTTGCTTAAGAAGCATGTTATTTAGGAAAAGTTCACTGAAAACCGAGTAAGCAAAGATAAGTAACCTGAGTTTAGCAAGTACTTAATCATGGTTCAATGCCCTCATGCCAGCTGAACGATTTGTCAATGAGAGCTAAATATACGAGAGTAAGTAAATTTATCACTTCTATGACGATAACTGCAAGAACTCTTACGCAATAAAACTCGGAAACCTCGGCTTTTCGAGGAATATATTATTCTCATGAAACAGCTGTTGTCCTGTTCTAAAGCAAAAAATCTCACGATACACGAGTATTATCTACAAGTTCTGTAAATTTGTTTTTCAAGGGCGCATGCATATTTGCTCCCAAATACATTATCTTGATGAAGTATCTTATGTTTGCTGTAACGCTCCACCTCACCCACCAGCGGGGTGCCAACAGAAGTTTCAGTTGAATAACCTATAACGGGGTATTTCTTTGATATAAAAGATAATATTCCTCATGCTTGACAGTAGAATAATAAGCCTATACGACAGTTATCGCTGTCATTCCTGTATATTTTGAATTAATTTATATCAAGTGATTTTTTTATAACAATCTTACAAAAAAACGCTGACGCTGATTCCTAAAGGTGTACTAACGAGGACAGGCATTATCCGTCAATTAGAGTGCGAGATTTCGATTTAGCCTTGTTAAGAGTCGAGCTCTAAAGATACTCTCAATGTCAATGCCATTCAGTAAGTCCAGCTGAGGAATAATCACAATGAGTCAAGTTACCAACACAAGTGCACACGAGTGTAGGTCGTCCAACGTTACCTAGGCCAGGAAGAGTCCCTCTCCCAGCTGGTGCAGCCGAGGTGGTTTGGATGGTCTTGAGCCGCGACACCACCGCCTCCAGCGTGGCGCCCCGCACCTTGTCGTTCAGAATGTGCACCTGCATTCAATACGTAAAATTCCTAGTTAGCTCAGAAGTGGGTTCCAGAAATAGTGTAAGCCTTCATAGAGTTTACAAAGAACATCGTAGGGACTTTTTGCAACAGCTATTTGCCCAGCAACAGGCAAGGGAAATTTTCTGAATGACAGCATTGGTCTTGTGTAATAGTGAAACGTGTCATAGTAAGGACTCTAGACTGGTTAGCTTCAGATGAAGGTAAGGCTGTAACAAGGTTGATTGGTGTCGACACGGTTGTTTAATAGTGACATAAATAGTGTTGGACCTTAAGCGACCAAATATTTTTTATAGTAAATTTTTTTCTTAAGCATAATTTTATGAGACATATATCTAAGGACATTAAATAATCATATCATATTGAAAAAATAATGAGACCAACAAGAAAGCTTTCTGAACGAGTCTAATGCTGCTGCAACACCGTCTTGTCAGCAGTTTGTTCGTAAAAAGAGATTTTTGAAAGGCGACGTATATGTACTGTTTTACGCTCAAGGGTTAAAAGAGATCAATATGATTTTTTTTGGCAAAGGCCTAGAACACAATGGAAAGCAAATGAACTGCGTCAATAACTTTTCTACTGGTAAAGTAACATTAAAAGATGATTTAAAGGAAAACTTACAGACTGAATGTGTACTTGACAAGAGAAAGTTAAGAGTTTCTGTAAATAAGATTAAAGTGATGAGTTATTCTAAAATTTAACGTACCAGAAGAATGAATGTAGCGTCAAATGAGGAAATAGTGATAGAAGTGAGACACTGTGAATACTTACACTAAAAAAACGCTGTGAGTGAGAGAAAGATGGAAGGCGGGTATACGACAAGAAAGAGAAGCCACGCATTAAAGCAATGAAGGTACATCGAACTGTAGGTATAGGGGTTTGGTATGGATAAATAGACATATTTGAAGGAGAGAATAATAATTGATATCATTTTGTGAGGTGCAGACCAAGAGTAGCAAAAATAAATTGATAGCGTGTCTTATATGAGACGTTTGAGAAGTGCTGTAGAAAAAAATGGCGATGAAGTCAGAAGTGAGAGGTGTTGTAGAAAAACACTAAATGAGATAATGCAAAAGCCTTCACTAGAGACTGTACTAAGTGAAAAATGGTCTCGGTCATGAATAATTAACAGCGTTTCCTATTGTGACCAGCTCTCGCACATGATATCTCTCGAGAAGGGCACAAGTTGGAGCTCCAGGCAACTATAGTAAAAACTTACAAGGCAAATCTCAAACTCGGAAATTGCCAATACAGGTGTTCAATACGAGGTAGCGAATAAAAGACAAACTGAAATCCAATTTAATATGCATAGTATGAGTAGTATTTGAGGACACGATTGGTGATCGAGGCGGACTAGACGTCCCAATCCGAATTTTTTCATCGGTTTACCGGAGATAATCATCGATTTGCGGTGATAATCATCGTTTACAGTAGGACCTTCCGACGATCGAAATAGTACCGGTTATTACCGGTAATTATAGGTATTTCGAGACGATGAAATGTTTGCCGACGATATTGACCGGTCTTTACAGTCTTATTCCTACCGTCATTCCAAGCATAGGGAAAAGACGATAAAAATACAGTCTTTTTCAGATAATAATTACCGGTTAATCGTAAGATATCATCGGTTTATCGTGAGAAAAGGCGATAATTACCGGTAAATTCTGACGAAAATTAGCGAAGGTCAGACGATAAAATTCGGACTGGGACGCACCTCGTCGATGAGAAGAAGCGAGATACCGCGCAGCAGCGGCGCCCTGCGATCCCGCCACCTGCGCGTCACGGAGTCCAGCTTCTCAGGCGTCGTCAGGATCAGCTGCCACAAATACGGTCGTCTTCAATGTTATTTCCATGTCCGTTTCAACAAAAGTGCAGAATTTTTGATGTTTTGCAATCCATCACAGGTAGTACGTACAGATATCAGGGACACATAAATTCCAATTAACAATCATAAATTGAAAATGCCAGAAAAACACAGAAGCGGGATTTAAGAAATCCAAGAGTAAAGCATTTCAATGCATGATCAAACATAGGATTTCAAATGACTCTCAGAAGAGTAACAAGTTAATATTTTTCTTAAATAAAAACTACCGTATGTCTTTAAGTGTTACATGTACAATATATAGTTTTTTGATTGATTTATTTATTTGTAAACTCATTCGATGGGTAGATTTGGCATACTCGTACAATGCTGTTATCTTCAAAAATAAACGTACAATTAAAGTTAATGCAGCAAAGTTTCCCGGTGATTTGTATCAGATTCACATAGGGTTCTTAGTTTTATTAAGGATTAACTATGAACAAAATAATTCTACACCTAGAATCTCCTTCGAACTATCCAGAGTTGAAAGCAAACTTTAGTATACCTCTAGATTGTACTCTCAGTCTGGAAAGGTTGAACAACAATGAGATTATATGCCGTAAACTTTGTCCCAGCAGAGAAGCATCAATAATAGCAGTATGTCGGGATCAAGTTAAGTTTTGACTTCATCAGGGCTAACGGGAGGCACCTTTGCAAAAACACATACAGTAGGTACTGTTCCCTAGCGGATTCCTCTGAATACAGTTTGTTTAAGGATACCCACAATTGCAAATAAAATAATTTTCAAATACTCTGAAAAAATATACCAGTAACATTGAAATCGTATTTTCACATACTCACAGATTTTAAATTTTACTGACACATAAATGCATTAAGCGTGTATCTCCTTCATGTAAATACTATTTTCAGATCATTATCGACTACTCTAATTTGCGGCGAAACGATGAGTGCTTTGCCAGTTTCTCGTCTCACCAGACTTGTATGAGTCAGGGCTACTTGGTTGATTGTGGGCTACAGCTCTCACTGACGCCCTCCAACCAAGAACATGCCTTTTATGCCGAGGCAGGGGACGATTTCAGAAGTGATCTAAAAATCAAGGGTAAATTCAAGAGTGAGGCATCTGAGATACAGGACGAGAGTGTTATTAAGGGTTAAATATCGTGATTTTCAGACCACGCATGCGTTCTCCTCAACATAAAACACGGAAAATTAAGCTTAATTCTACATATGTATTCCTTGAGTTAATAAATTGGGTTGAGCCACTGCACTGCAACTTACTCAGATTCATTAGATTTGAGTAGATGCCAATATGGGCCAGTAATTAAAGCTAGATCAGAGGCTCGGTTGCTGACCTGTGCGCCAGAGAGAGCCTCGTGGTCGTCCACCTCGGAGTCACCGGTGACCTCGGCGCAGCGTAGCGACAGCGGCCCCGCCAGACGTGCCAGCCAATCCTGGTGTCGCTCGCTCACCAGCGCCTTCAGTGGCGCCACTGTACGTACAAGGTGCAGCAACATAACTTCTTTTTTTTTAAAGGAACTTCCTTTGAAAAAAGTAAGTTATGTTGCCACACCGTGTATAACCAGAGACGCTGCAGCTACAGCCATACCATATCTATATATCTACAACTTGTTTTGAAAGGAACTTCCTTTGAAAAAAGTAAGTTATTTTGCCGCACCGTGCATAACCAGCGACGCTGTAGCCACACAGAGCAGCTCAATGCACGGCGGCGGTATCAGTGAACTCTATTTAGATTGTTCATAAACCGTCTTGTCTTGCTTGAGAAGTTATAGGAAATCATTTCAATTGATGGTAAAGACCTAATTCATCGTGAAAGAACAAAATTGATGCAGGTTCTTCTGATACTGTTTAACATACCACTCAATATTGAACTCCAGCTTCTCCTTACAGCGAGAGTGAGCAGACGATTGTGATCTTTTGACTCACATAATTCAACGTCGTATGCTTCTTCATAGACAAGGAATTTTCCATATGTAACTCATAACCTTGCTTCTTAATTTGCGATTTGCGTATATTGTACTCTGTTGGCGGTATTTTAGAAGTATCTGCAATATACAACTGGCACTTAAGGCTGATGTTTAAAAATCTCTGATATTCAGCAGATAAGTTATATTTAAAATCATTAATACGTCTGCTTACTACCCAATTGATCATGTAATTCATCACTGTCAAACTGAAAATAGAATGTTATACGACATATTTACAGCTTCTATAAATTTCCAAGCTTAACGAAAACTATACGCTTAAAGAAACCTAATATCAGAAACTCTTTATTTCGTAAAAAATTCAATGAAATATTCCTCTGTAAAGCGCAAGAATATCAGAAAGTAGGAATCCATCTGTGAAGTATGAAGGCATTTTGTAAGGCTGGCTTTGTAAATTTGCCACACTCCAGTGTTAGGATATTATCTAGCCATGGAATTATCACTGCACTGGCAAATAGACCTCTTACTTTAGAAATATATCTCAGAATACATCACCCAAAAATTTTATACTCCATAACACTCTAGAAATTCATTGCTGTTGAGAAGAAGAAACTTTTTACTGACTCCAACAGAGTTGAAGTTGAATATCTGTGGGGCACATCACAATTTTATGGATACAGAATGAAAACAACTTGATCCTTAGAGATGTGCTATACTATATTAAGATTTAGAAATTTAATGGGGCAGTAAAATATCCATGAAATTCAAATGAGTACGATGGACCTATATTGCACATCTCTGGACACTACGGACTTTTTTCTGGTAGTACAATACAATGTTTTGAAACTGATGACAGTTGTGTTCCTAACTAAGAGTTCAAGGAAGTCAGATAACACGACGTGTAAGTTTAAACTAAAATAATCTGCAAACGAAGCTGAGCATAGCTACAAAGTAGAAAAAATAAGCGTTTGAGAACCAAAGTATTTATGAATCGTAACCTACTGAACTTTATACATATTTTAAACTCTTAGTACACTTTTCTTCATTTAATTAAAAAAAGTACTAAAATATTCAATACAAATCAACCGTAAGGAAAGCGGCTCTAATTTGAGGGTTTTTAAGTAGAGAAAGAACATAATTTTAACTTAAGAAAGTGATAAATTTTTACCGAAAAATGCAACGTTCAATATTGACTGCATACAAAAAACATTTTCTAATTAACAAACGTACTGCAGAGTACTGAAGCAGAAAGTTTAATATTAGACTAGTGACACTAAAGAAATGAGGTGCAGGAGCTATAGCTCACTGTAGATGATGCGCAGGACACGGGGATTGTGGCAGTTCATCACTGCCCTCACAATAGCGAGCTCCATGACGGTGGTCTTGCCTGATCCAGTCGGTGCAGCCACCACAACGCTCTCGTCTGTCGCAGACATGGAGGAGATTTAACCACAGGCAGACATGGAGGAGAGTTAACCACAGGCAGACATGGAGGAGAGTTAGTCACAGGCAGACATGGAGGGGAGTTAGCAGCCAGCAGACATGGAGGAGCGTTAGTCACAGGCAGACATGGAGGAGAGTTAGCAACAGACAGACATGGAAGAGCGTCAGCCGCAGGCAGGTATGGAGAAGCCACTCCAGCTGCTGTTACTAATGGCTACCCAACATTTACCTTAAATATAATGAGAAAAAATTGAGTAAAAACAGGTGTTGTTATAAATTAAACTAAAACTTAGCCCATCAATTTTCCAGCATCCACCATTCTCCCCAGAAATTTTAGTGAGTGGTAGTGACAACCAGTTACGAATTCATAAATAACCTAATTGGGGGGAAATAGCAATGAATTGGTCAGAAGGTATAGTTGTACTAAAGCTGATGAAAAAAATCTATTTTAGAGCCTTAAAGAAAAAATTTCAGTTCCTCTATGTTCTATGAATATAGAACAAGACCAGAAAACCGTTTTGGTACTCAAAATTTAGACCAAGAAGTCTCACATTTTGTACTGTAATGTGCTACAGTCTTGTGACCACCACGCTACACCAGGTCTACCATGACACTGGCAAATACAAGTAAAATTTATGTCAGTTTTGAAGAATTAAAACAAAATGAAGACTCAATCGGTCTGGCAGTAAATATGATTGATCATTATGATTATGATAATACACATGAATATCGTTCACTTTTAATCCTCTAGATTACGCAAGGTCTACGGAAAAAAGTTATATGTAGTAAATTTATCAGGTCATTTGTTAAAGATTCATTTTAGTCTCCAACGCTGAAGTTCAGGATTAGTATCAATAATATCTTATTGTGAAAAATATGCTATAATATGAAAATGGCACAACGAAAAATGTTGATTGCGAATTATAAAAAGTTTAAGGAAAGAAGCAAAATGTACAGTAAAACTACACATTTCCAGTTATTTGGAATGATTTCGATAAAGATTAAAATAAACATTGCATCGAGCCAAATATTGATCGAACTTTACAAAATGTTACTTGAAACCCTCAAAAAAGGACAACTATATTAAATCTACACGTATCAAAAGACATATTGATAGCGTTGCTCTGAGGCTAATTTTGTGTTCTTACTGGAATGAATAAAGTAAGCTTACTTGAGTTGTAGACGCAGTCAAAGACTGTGCTCTGGACCACGTTGAAGTAAGGGAAGGCGCTGAACACGGGTCGAAAGCGGGCAGCTGGGTGTCCGTGTTAAGGAGACTTCTAATTTTCCCCAATGCAAGCTTCCTGTTATCAGTATAAGGATGCACGAGTACAAATACCTACACGCAACACCTGTCTTCAAAGTACAGTGTAAGTCACTGTATTTCCTTAAATTTTTTAATGTGTCCTCTCTGTCATTAGTGACCACCGCAGCACCAAACCCAAAATTGCAGAGCACTCTGCCTGACAATTTCACTTCCCTGTGCAGTAGGACACAGACCAAACGCGGCCACAAATACACAATACCAAGTTGAACTATGCTGATATACGAGACACAGAACAGGCATGCCCGTAGATCCTTATTCGAGTAAATATTTCCATCTTTTAAGCCGCTACAGTCTGCAATTTTCTGGGTAAATCGTAGCAAAACTGAAAACAAAATAATGTTAGGAAAAATCAGTGGGAGTTATAGAAATGAGTAATAGAGTACGAAGATAAGGAAAATTGAATGAAAAACGATCGTCGAAGAATATTTGAGGAACGGGAAATTAGTGGAAGAGAACTATTATTACGAGTACTGTATAAAATAATAGAGATGACTATGTAATAGAACCTCAAATTTTAACAGCAAACTTACATCCGCCAATAGCATCAAAAACTTGGGAGAAACAAAGGCACAAGCTAGCAAATGAAAAAGATTCATGGAAGTAAAGTAAAATTAACAGGGAAATTCAATTCAAAACGTTGGCAGTTTGTATAGATATAGATTGTATATTTGTAACTGGTACAATGAAGCAGAGAGAATTGCAGTAGCACAAGTTTTCACTCTAACTACACCGTACTTCACCCCATTGCCTCAACTCAAAATACAACGTGAGCAATACAGGGTGTCTCAAAAAATGTACTCACACTTCGAATGACGAGATCCTTTATTTATGAACATACAGTGAAATGGAATAGCTTCGAATACAGAAGACAAATGTGATTAAAGAATCATGTTCGCAAATGTTCGAATTGATGACCATTATTGTCCAGACAACGCTGATAACGCACACCAAGGGTGCGTTACATTTACATTATTTTGAGACACCCTGTATTAGGGATCATGAATTGATAGTCACATCTCCGGCAGCAGGAGCACCAAGTCTCGGAGACAATCCAGAGCAGAAGCCACGCAGGAGAAACATTCCCAAAATGAAGCACAAACGTAAAATATTGACGAATTACTTATGTAAAAAATCATCCAATCTCTGCATAGAAACTAACTTCCAAAAAATAACGGAAGTTGAACAACTGCAAAATTCGAAGCTTCGAGAAATTCTGTCTGCAAAAACTACGTTGACCAGCGTAACCCTATTTGTTATTCGAGTAGTTTTAAATAAACGGATCAATAAAATTTCCTCAGATTTGAGAATTTTAAAATATGTTTACTTTCCAGCAGAGCCTTGTGGTAACAATTGCTTTAGGTGCATGAAATGTTCTAATTTTGTGCTTGTCCTTTCACACGAGTCAATGTTTTACTCTGTGTTCTTACTGGTCTCTCTTTTATTGAGAACCCTAAACATGGAATAATCGCAACCTAGCAATGACTGCTGATTTAAAAAATTAAAATTATTACAGTAAGGGGCGAAATTATGACTATTGTACTAAGGCAGCCAGGAAGTCCTAATATCATTTTACTTCCAAGAGACCTTTTCTTTTGCATTTCTCTCACATTTTCAAATTTAATAAGCGTATCAAGATAAATAAATACCTTGGAGCCCAAAAGCAATATATGAAAATGATAACGAGCTGGGTTGTACTTGATAGAAGTTTAAAATAAGCAACTAAAAAAATGAATTAAAAAATGTACACAAAAGCGTTTTAAAAAGTCAAGTGGGAGTTCCTAGACAGCATATAACGCGCAAGAATATTTGCAATACTGTATTAACTGAAGACGAAGTTAATGAGTAAGTTACATTTGTGCCGAACTAAAACAATCTTCATGGCCTTTTTAAAACGCTGCAGTTATCAAGCAATTCATTATTCGTACAGAGGTGGCAGCAGTTATGGAAAATCATCACTCATAGTCGTCAAAACTGCCAGGAAAGGATACGCAATTCAGTGACGGCCCGAAGACCACCATGTTTTGTCATCAACCGCTCTAGGTTTGTTTCCCCAGAACAGGAAAAGTCTTCATTGTTGTTTTCGTCGTATTGCTTGCTCACAGATCTTGCAATACCAGCAGTTTCTTGAACCGTCCCAAAGTTATATCTACCTCCTCCTAAGCATTGTGAAAAGCCAGGGTTGTGATCTGAGCTGAGAAGTATATCTTCATCGAAATGTTCTCCAATAAGCTCATTGAAACACGCTGGCGGTATTTCTTGCTGTGATACTTCATTGGAGTTGTTGAGAAAAGATTCAGTTTGACCAGCAGAGCGCACAACGGAATCAACAGAATTCTGAGCTTTAGGGAACTGTTCGGTCAGCGGTGTTTGGCTTGGTTCGTAAATAGTTGAGAGCTTCGTTGGAGACCATTCAATCGAAGCCGAAGTTCCCTCGCCGTTGTAATTACTAAACCCAGAAAGCATCATATTAGACTTCACACTTGGACGCTTTTCTTTGTCATTGGTTTGGGAGATCAGGGTTGGATCGTAATTTGCTATTGACGTTTCGTTCCACGGGCCATAGTAAGGAGGACCAAAACTGCTGCCATTACGACAGCTTTGAGAATTAGAGTTAGGAGGACTCTGAGAGAGACTATGATCACCAAGCAAAGTCATTCTCGCATAGGCACTCGAGGCTAGATTGAACTGTGAGTGGGCTGAGACGTTGTGGTGGTCATGAGGACTTGGAAGAAATTCATTACTAAGAACGCAATCCATTGACCCATAACCCAGATCACTGGAGACCGGGTGTGTTGTTGAGTGTGAGTCCATGTCATAAGTTCCCCTACACGGCAGTTCAAATAACTTATATTTTAGGAAAGTAGGCTCGATAGCAATCCATCCTGCCAAAGAATTTTGAGATGTCTTGATCTGAAAGTAAAAAATACCACATTTGTTTGAACTCTATGTTAACGCCCTATAATTTAAATAAAGTTGCATGTCAGTGTAAAAAGTATTTCAGATAGTACTAATTTCATTAGTAAAATATCAAGTGCAACAAAAATAACACATAATTTAAAAATAGAAGTAACAAAAAGCTTATAATATATCATAATGAGTTAAAATAATTTGTGATCAAAGTAATTATGAACAACTGATAAGCGAAATCATGAATGGCATTGGGAAAATTAATTTTTACTTTCAAACATTACAAAATAGTTTGCTCATTCTTTGTTTCAGCCACAGAGTATCGTGGCTGAAACAAAGTTGAATCGTTGACGATTCGAAGTTGAATCGTTGAATTTGCGACGGTTATTTCGTATTTCATAATGCAGTAAATGAATATCTTTTACGCGTATGAGACGCCACAGAAGCGGCCGAGTGATTGGAGTGAAAACATGGAGCTGAACTTTGTACTGTCACGGGGTTTGGAAAAGCGAGTAGCAAGTAATCAGGAAAGCAAGCAGAGCAAGATTAGATAACTCTGCTATCGAAGCTTTCGATAGACTTGGTCATCCGACAGCCCTCGTAATGGGCAGTTAAAAACTAGCGCGACTCATCAGTGCCCGCTGACACAAAGGACCTAAAATTTAAAATACCATATACCTAGACTTTACTTCTATACTCAACGTAGCTAGACATTTTTTTGCTGAACAATTAAATATTAAGTTCATGTCAAACCCCTGCGTATGCAAACACATTACGCATGTGATGTTCAAATGACACAAGAATTTATTTGAACCCTTCCTCTCAAGTCTGGACGGCGACAATGCACTGTGAACAAGAGTAGCACTTATGCAGATTCTGAGAACCGTTCTGATCAGCAGAAGTTTAATATCATTATTTGGAATAACATTCAGTACGTTTTAATCACAGTAGTTTGCGAGTAACATATATTGCGTGGCATTATCAAACTCCCAAGAAGAAATTTCACAAAATGCATTCCGACTATTTAATTTTCTTCAAGGGTTATTGCTGATGATAGCGTGCTGGGAGTAATTCTGAATTAGACGCGCGTGAACTGAAAAGCAGATCATAAAGCCTACTTGGACCTATGGGTCAAGCGTAGCTGTGGCACCTCTTCAACTTTCGCAGCTGATGTGTGATGGAGCGTCTTCCTTGTAAATAAATCGCATGTGTTACAGGGCATCACTGTAACGAACTATACAACTTCACAGTTTGTACCATACACGGATTTGAATTTTTGAGCTATAACTAGAAGTATTGCACAATATTGCTACGAAAATATTCAGTTCTTTGGAGCTGTTGTACTGCAGTTCACGTCAGTGATGAAGGAAGCTCGAGCAGGTCGGGTAGTGGAGTGAAAAATTCGAGATAAGTCACACTCGGAACGACTGCTGGCACAGGTATTTCCCAAGAGATAAACGAAAATCATGGAAACTTCAGTAATCGCAGGTGAGAGTAGAGTAAAAAAATCAAAAAGTCCCATTATTAATTTCTGTATAATTTAAAGTTATTGACCGTTATGTATTTTTCTGGTCCCTCGGTATACAGGAAGCTCATGGGTACAATAGATTAAAGAGAGGCGAGTAAAATACCCGTGGACTGACTGGCTTGCTGCACGCTGAGTTGTGATCCAATAAAACTTAGATCATTCGAGATGTCTGTCGTTCTGCCACACTTCACTCCTGCCAAAAGAAAAATAAACAAGATTAGCCGATCGTTTGCCCCGATTTTAAACATGTGAATATATTTTATTTCAAATTTCAAATCAGTATTTCATGATCACATGTGCGTCTAGCAGTTAGGGGGATAATTTATCAGGCGCCAGCGTTCGCTGCAGCTTCATTACGCAGTCACGGAAAATGGGCCAAGGCTAAAAAATGGCCGCCATCTTGAAAGTTCACATTGCGAGATGAGCCACAGAGAGCTGAGATCGACCTTGAAACGCGTCCTCGCAAGATTGTCTCACTCGAGCGCCCACACCCTTTTGTATTTTGAGGCCATAAAAATGGTAAATATGCTAGCCCTCCTAGAAATACTTGGTAAAATAAAATTTTATTGGTTAGCAATAGTAAATTAGGTTAGTCCGTTTCCAAGACATTTTTGAAAAAATGACGGCCAGCCGCGAATGCACAAATTTGGTATCACGATGAATACAGCAATAAAAAAGTCTTTCTTTTCGCTGAAAATGTGCTACTGCACATTCACTTCTTACTTTAAAAAATGCTCACCTGTCTATACGGCAGAAATAGCAATTTAAAATTTTACTGAGCGCTTGTACCTCACCTTCACTTTAACGCAGCGTACTTTCCTGCGCAGGTAAAACCTGAAGGAAAACATTTTAACATATATATATATATATATATATATATATATATATATATATATATATATATATATATATATATATATATATGAGGTTATAGGCATAACTAAAGAGCAGAATGTAGGTGCTCTGTGTTCGACAGGGAATATGATTTTATCTGTAAATGTTATCCTTCAGCCATGCCTCTACATTTTTTATACGAATGTATGCTTCGGTATGTATGTATAGTTTTCTACCTTTTTCGTGTTTTCATGCGAGTATGAATTAGTCTAAAGATCATCATGAGTATAAAAAGGAAAGGCTTCCTATGAGTCATGAGTTCAAAAACCATCGCGTGATGATGCACCTACAAGTGGTTTACAAATTTGTGGCTTCATGAGCACAAAATAATTGTTCATAGCCTTTTTAGTAGCGCAATTCCGTGTGTTTCAAACCTCACTTCCATGATTGAACATACAAATGTTTGCAATATCCCTCAGTAAATTGATATTTCTCCATGTTGCTTCTGAACCAACAATGCAGTTTCAGTTACATAATCCATAGTAACTACATTAATTATTAACTACATTATCATTAATTGGTAACAATTGATGAAGCCACGTAGGATCATTTCTTGAACTCGCAGAAAAACTTTAATTAATTTTTATTGAATCTTTCTTAGAAAGATGCATTCCAACACACAACACCTGAAATTTCTTCAATATCGAAAAAACTACTTGGATATCAAAGGAATTTGTAAAATGTCTAGCATAGGAAATTGATGCGTTGCTAGCATAATTTTCAACAATTGTAGACCAAAGAACTTGCTAAAACGCATTATTCGTAAGCCCCACGGGAATCTAAGAATATCAATTGGAATTGTATCATGAGCTTTTTAACACGTTGACTCCGAAGTGGTACGTATGTGTGCCACTTAGGTTAGGTTCTGTAATTTTTTCATATCCTTCTAGTGACTATGCGTACAAAGTGAAGTTTTACACCAATCAGGCAATCGGAGGCAACGTGTTAAATTAGATTATATACCTAACAGAAGAGAAGGTAGGTTCGGCAATACTGAAATATCTTATCACGTTGACTCCGAAGTGGTACGTATGTGGGCCACTTAGGTTAGGTTCTGTAAATTTTACAGTGCTTTCTAGTAATAATATGTACAAAGTGAAGATTTACACCGGCCAGGCAATCGGAGGCAACGTGTTGTACTTTTTAGTCAATCAGCTCGTAGAGAGCATACTGAGCAGAGCATACTGTTAGTTGTGTAGAAATTATAATCTTGTAAGCTCGGAGGATAATATTGTGTGAGGAAATAAAAAATCAAGTACAGAGACATTCTGTGAAACTTCTATTAATGGGTTATCTTAATTTGTTTTCACCATCAACCGTTAATCTTGTATGTAGACTGTTACTGTATCCGTGTTTCACGATATCTTGCGACCAAAACGTTGCTGAATATAAACATATTTTTACCATAATTCATGATATAATACATGCTCTTCTTTTACAACTATTTTCGGTAATTCTTGTATGCTATCTGGAAATGTCTAACTTTTAGACCCTGAAATGGACCGGAATGTGGGGCCTACAACGGGCGACGTACTCGGCCCGTGCGTAACCACACATAGCTTCAATGCTCCAGGTCTTGTGGAATAAAAGATTTCGAGGAAAGTGGAGTAATCCTTCTGAAAATTGTTAGAAAACTAACTTGCGTATATGAAATGGGAGTGCTTCATTTTTTCATTGTTGTATGGCTCCGTGCGGATTTCATCTAGCATCTATTGGAAAAAATAATGTATTACCAGTCTGTAACTTTGTCCTGTAGGAATGTTGCGAATACCATGAAGAACGATTGGCAGTGCTGATATGTAGTCAGTTTTGTTTCCAAGCGATGATTGCAGTTTTGAGGGTTTGGTGCTGAAGTTCGATTAAGCCATTTCCTTGAGGGTCATATGTAGTTATACGTAGAGTTTGAAATTCCACCAGCAATGATAGTTAATGAAAAAGTTCACATTCAAATTTGGCTTCATGATCAATTGCCACAGAGAAAAACACTTCGAAGCAAAAAATCCAGCCTGTTTGGAATGCAATGGCTCTGTCTAAGAGTGTGATATTCGATTAAGAAATTGCTTTCATTCAGCGCATTGCTCAAACCATCATCATCAAAACGCATCTGTACGGTTCAGGACACGTGCTATTTTCCGGAGTATACGGAGGCAAAAAAATTACGAAATCAATATGCACAGTTTCAAATCTCTCGGGATGGTAAGTGAAAGCATTACTTCAACTTTCCTGTGACGATAGATTCTGCTCCTCTGAGAATTTTTTTCATATGTCCATGTTCTTGACAGATTTGTCCATCCATGGATAAAAGTAGCTTTGTCCTATTATTTTCATTGTTTTGGTAGCACTTAGGTGTGAAATGTGGAAAATAGGAAATATTTTGCGTGATATCTCAGAGACGAATAGACCAGGTAAATGTACGTAAATATCGCAAAGAATGCAAGAATTTCCCATTATATATGCACAGAGGCTATTAGTTCATTTTCGAGTTTTTTTATTTTCGTGCTCTAGTGTTGCTAACGCAGGCAGATCGAAACTATTGACCGCGACGGCATCATCAGGTTTTGAGAGGCAGTCAACCACCACGTTCTTGCTTCTTGTGAAGTTGTGATGTACACAATTTCTAACACATATTTTGAAATTACCAACTTGTACCGTTGTTGTTTGTCTGACTTCAA
>VCRD01000055.1:151852-167360 GCA_006783055.1 Trinorchestia longiramus
GTTCACTTCCCTCATGCGCATTCACTTTTTAGTGATCCTTATTTAGTGAAATAAAACAATTCCTTGCATGAGAATGGTACATTATCAATCACAAGAACGTTGAGCTAAAAGGTGTTATCAAACCCGTAATTTTCTCCCGGGTTCCTTTTTCTTTGGATGTTCAAGACCCATCAGGATTTTTACTCCGAAATTTACATTTTGATCATAATTACTATCTTCCTTAATCATTAATTCTAAGAGCCTTAAGCTTTACGACATGGTGCGTGTTTGCGGTTCTGTAATTAATGAATTATATTTGACAGCTGAAGCATCTCATAGACAGTAGGACGTAGTTTTTTGAACGGACATTCCCGCGGTGAGGAAGACAATTTTTTGTGCTTCCAGCTTCGAGTTACCGCGCAGTTTGGAGAGTGCCGGCGACTACGACTTCCAGACGAGCTTGTTGGAGATTTTGTTCCGCCTCAGCTCGTTCAGTGAACGCACTGCTGGCGTTTCGCAATGGTTTCCTCAACTGCCCTGCACGCACCAGGCTCTCTTTACTCGCATCCATGACTTTGATCCTGTTAGTAACGGGGCACTGGTTTCGAAGTTTGTAATTATTATTATAACCGTAATATTACGAAAATGTATCCTCGTGTTCTTCCTATGTAGCAGATGAATAGTAAATATAAGGGTATGAAGGTGCCAAGCTGTAATCTTCTGGAAAATTTCAAGTTACTGTTTTTCGCTAGTTAGCTGTGGGGTATTGTTGCTATCCATGATCTTTGTTTCATTCCGTGAATACAACTTATTTAGGAAGTAATCGTAAAATTGTATGAAATAATCACATGCACGCTGCCTTCATTCGTCATCATTGATGTGTTAAATAAAATTGAAGCTACTGGATATTTGCAATAAGAATGCCCAAAAATGTCAAAAGAAAAATCATTCATTGTTGCTATTATTGCTTCTGCAGCGGTTCTTATTGGTGCTCACATTGCGACCCTTCCTTTATCCATGCCTCATAGGACTGCCGTCGATTTCTGAATGCGTACAACAACCTGCTTGGCTCTGGCCGCCTTGTGCACACGTTTGCCGCCACATCACTGACCATCGGGTGCTTGAAAGTGCAGAAGCCTAGCCTGGCATCTTACGAGCAATTGTGGGTGGACTTCAACCTGGGCAGCAGTACGCTGTCAGTGCTGTGCGACAAAACGGATCCTGGAGTGTCCACCCCAAAGAGGATGTGGGAGACGCTGGTGGTATACGAGGACGAGGTGGTGCGGAGCGAGCTCGTGCGGACGCTGCATGCTGACACCCTTTCCCTCGTGCTCAGCAGACCTCTGTTCGAGTATTTCTCTGAACTGCTCGTCTCTGCTTCTCAGGTCAGATGTGTATGCTTCACTTACGGATCAAGGTGGAACTGAGTTTTCATGAAAAGCTTTATACATTGTCTACATGTTTAGTGTATTGAGGTTGTATTACCTTTGAGTTAAAACAACACGAAGAATCAATGGTGTACTCGGTGGTTTTCCATGATTTAATATCTTGATATTTGCTTTATAACAATCCGCATAACTGATCGTTTTTAAAACATTAAAAATTGCTTGCATGTCATTTTATTTATATCCTCATTTTAACGTACATTTAAAAAGTAGTTGTTATTTTTAAATCTTTGGGATGAGTTTGTTTTATTCTATCATGGATAGACGCTTTAGTAACTCGAAAGAAAGAGAGAGTACAAATATCCGACGCATGAGGTGCGTTTTCCACAATACGAAGGAAGGAATAATTATAACGAAACCTAGGCTTCGTGTGAAACGGGGTCTTTTCCTTTGAACAGGCTGTGGCTGGGTCTGTAATATCAGACTCACCTGTCCTCGGGAACATTTTAAAAGATTCTAACTGGGTAGCTCCGGTGAGTTAGTTAAAGCGAGGTGATAATATTCTCCTTTAGGGAGCGATTTTATCTCTCTGGGAGGGGAATACAGTATACTGATAGGGGTCTGTCCTTCTCAGCGTATCTTATGTAGTGAGTTGGCACTGGCCAGAGACTATAAGTATTAGTTGCCTCCCACTGCAACAAAATGAGGAAACTGTACCTGGCTTAGTTTTGAACTGCAAGTTCTAGTTTATTTTTCTTTCATGAGTATTTCTCTTCTATGTGTACATCTCTTCCGCGCATTTCGTAATTAACCTCTTGAAGCAACTGTTTCAATAATATGAAGACAGAATTTCGTTTTCCTGCAATGCGGTTGCGAGTACATTTCGCAGGAAAATCCTAAATTAATAAATATATATAAGCTAAATTTAATTTTATTTTATTCAATTTTCCCAGTCGATTATTTTCTTAGTTATTATCAATTAAACTAATCCTCATTTCAGAATTTATTGTTAAAACTAAGTAAATTGAATGGCAGTGGCCGTGGATTCGTAATTTAAGCAATGAATAAGGCAGGACACTATCGAGGATTAGTGTCCTGAACAGTTTTAAAGTTTAAGGACCATTAAAAAGTAAACTTGAATTAAGACTGCGAAAAATAGACTTTGTAAAGTCATACTAGGAATGCCTTCATCTTAGCCCTTTTTAAATTATCGGACAGAAGTATAAAAGAAACTCACACGTGTCCGTAGTAGTGCTAAACTACTCAATACAAATACTGAGCGTCTTTAGTCTGGCACGCTCTCAAACTGCCTTTTCAGTAATAACGAGAGAAACTTAGCGTCGTGGAATATTTTAAATACCGGAACAATCACATGCAGTATAATTTCGAGCTATAGTCCGTGTTGTTTTGGAAAGTAATTTGGATCTGAAGAGAAGTCTTCGTGATGTGAGAAGCGGTGATGGACTGAAGCAAATCTTTTTTCTTAGCCAGTCCGTGAGACTTAGCAGTTAACGCACAAAATTATTTAAGGGTATTTTGGTACAGGCACCGCTGTATGTCACTCACAAAGAATATTGGTAAATAATTCAAATTATACTTACATTATTAGCAGTAAGAACGTTATACCGGTTGTCTCTGACAAAGGACGTGTTACTGTTGTACAGGGTGGCCCTTAAGTAAGGTACCTTTTTAAAACTATTATAGCTATAAAACTACAAATGGTAAAGAGATTTGGTTAATTCAGAATGAATGAGGAAATTTCAAAGTTTTCTGCCAGCGTATCAAATCTACCGAAAATCATAACATATTGCCCCAAAAATTCATAAAATCCGCCCCTCAAAATGAGTCGCTGCGCAATGGAACAACGAGCAAAAATAGTGGAACTTTACTTCCGATGTAATTGTTTGGTTACTGCAATTCAGATAAATTACAGGAATCTTGATGATATTGAAAGAAGTCTTTCGAAGAACTGGATAAAAAAAACTGGTATTGAAATTTAGAGAAACTGGGACAGCAGCAGACAGACAACTTTGTGGCAGGCCACGGACTGTACGAACTGGTGCTTCAATTCAGCTTGTTGCAACGAGTGTTGCTGATCGGCCCAAAACGTCAACTAGGAGACGTTCAATTCAACTGAGAATGTCACGTACCTCACTGCAACGTATTTTGGTAAAAGATCTAAAGTGTCATCCATATAAAATTCCATTAACTCGGGAACTCCATCCTACGGACTACCAAAATCGATTAGGTTTTGCGAATAGATTTCTGTAGCTTGCAAAAAATGAAAACTTTGTTAAGGATTTAATAATGACTGATGAGGCACATTTTCACCTCAATGATTTTGTTAATAAGCAAAATTGCAGATTCTAGGCTTCAGAAAATTCAAAAGAAATTCATGTCCACTTCACTCGGCTAAAGTAACAGTATAGTGTGACATCACGTCTTCGAGGATTATTGGACCATATTTTTTTGAAGATGCTAATGGTGATGCAATTTGTGTTAATGGAAACCTGTATAGACAGATGATTCAAAAATATTTGATATCTGAAATTGAAGATAATAACACAGAGATTACCTTTTTCCAACAAGATGGAGCTACAGCGCACTCAGTGAAAGAAACAATGCAAATGTTAAAAGCAATTTTTTCGAACAATAGTTTCTCGTTTTGGTGATATACCGTGGTGATATATATCTTTTTGGTGATACATATCTTTCTCTGGGGATACTTAAAGGAAAATGTTTACATTGAAATGACTGATACTTTACAGCAATTGAAACTAAACATCATTCAAGAAATTAACAACATTTTACCAGAGACATTAAGGATAGTAATGAACAGCACCGTTGAAAAAGCACGCCATTGTTTGACTAATAATGGTCGTATAAAAGATATTGTATTCCATAATTAAACTTATTTTATTGTTTTATTTATAAGTTTATATTAAACTTTGAAATTTCTTCTTTCATTCAGAATTACCCAAATCTCTTTACCATTTTTAGTTTTATAGCTATAATAATTTCAAAAAGGCACCTTACTTATGGGCCACCTTGTACAAACAGCAACAACCCAAAAATATTGTCATTGGCGCTCAGTAGCGGTCGTCGTGAAATTATAATTCAGGCGGTAGAAGGTTAAAGTCTTCTGCATTAAAAAAAATTTATTCTAAAAATAGTTATTATAGATAGTTTACTGATCAATAATTCTAGTGCTTGTTTTTTGTATTTAGTTGTGGAGAAATTTAGTAATATATCTGCTATGAGAAGTGTTCAATAGTTTTTGCAAATGGCTGACTTATTTGTATCAATAATTTTTAAGTATATTTATTTGTTAATTTTATCGTTTATTTCACAATTTTGAATGCTATTTTTCATGTTGAACTTCTTTCACAAATGAAAAACTTGACCTCTGCTTTTACATTGTAACTAGCAAAGTTAGTATGTATTCATGGTGCGGTATGATACGAATGATAAGGCATTTTTAAAAACCAATGATGTTACATTTCTTATGTACCAACTTTATTGGAAATATACGTTTTTGTTTGTTTGTTTGTTGTTTGTATGGTTGCGATAGTTGCGTGTAGTTGCGATGTTGCGCAGGGCCTCCAGGGGTCACAGCTGCTGGATCCAGAGCCCGTGTTCAGACTGGTGTTCCAGCCTGCTGTGCCTGAGCTCGCCACCGTCGCCGCTAAACTCTTCGGCACAAAACTAGAGGTTTGAACTCTCGTTGGCAAGGGTTATTCTGCTTTGCACGCTTAGCTTGCTGTCACTTAAATATTTATTCAAGGCACTGGGTCAATTTCAGAAACCATGAATTTGAATTTGTTTTAATTTTAAAACGTAGGACGTATTATACATATAGATAACATTTGTGACTTGAACCTGACATTCTTTTTTCATAAAAAATTAGTTGGTTGGTGAATTTTTTTAAAGTCGTATCTAGATTCATATTTTATAATTCTGTGAGTAAACATAAGTAAATAAAAAATTACGACACTCCGATTGCACCCTAGTAAGACTATTATTTAGTACGTTTTATGTTTATAAGTAATAATAATAGTAATAATAAGTAAGTAGTTTATAAGTAATAATAGTAAGTATATAACAGTACATTGAACTCGCCTAGTCTTTGAAACTCTAAACTTCACATCCCGTGGAACGAGCATATTTTTGCATATTCTTTAAAAATAGATCGGGAATTAGCCATAATTCAGTAGTGGTGTGCTCTTAAACGGTCTTGAACTCAGGTCTATACTTCCAGATGGTTGACAACACACCTGCTGTAGGTACCCGCGCGAATGACAGCCAGCTGAACGAGAGCTTGAAGGCGCGTCGTTCCAGTATCTCGAGCCGCAAGCGCCGCAAGTGCTCGGTGACGACCAGCATCAAGACTTCGGTGCCTGCTCACCGTAGTGCTTCTGTTGTGGACGGAGGTTGTTTCAGTGGGAGCAGCAGCAACTCTTGCAGTCAGACATCTAGTTCGCGCCACAGCAAAGTAAGCAAGTTTGATTTATGCGACCCTAATTTTCTACAGATGGGGTGATTGTCTCCCCAAGCGTACATAGAACACTTTGTGACCAATGGGTATTTCTGAGCTGTTTGTAGCAGAATTAACTGCGCGAGTTCTCCCTGCGACAAATTATTTGCAGGGCGAGGCCTACTGATATTTCTTGATTTCGGTGTACCAGTTTAAGATTGATATATGCTATGTGCGAATCAACAGCACACTTTTACTTGCACCTACCAGTTCCATTTTTTGACTTCCACACACAAGTTACTCCTTTTGACATATATGAACGAATTAGATTTTGGAATTTCTATGTGAACAAGGTGGTATAACCGGACTCTCTTCTCTCTTACATCGGAATTTAGCATGAAAATGCTCATATGTGCAGTATTTAGTAAGTGGCATCTCAATTTAATCTGTTGAACTTGTACTGCTCAGAAGATAGTAGAAACGCTATTCATTCTCATACTCATCATTTGTTCTTTTGTTTTCTATCTTTCTAATCCTCAAACACTTCAGTAGGGTTTTTAATAATTACTTGAAGTCAATTTTCATTCACTACATCTAACGGGTCACATTAGAATCTCAAACTGTGATAGTATCAACAATCCTTCCTTCTTCGGTATATTTCAATTTCCCTACCGAAGCTTTGCTAGTGGCTTGCTTCATCTCTGACTACTTATGGCTTTGTTTTTGTAATGGCTTTGTTTTTGTCATAAGATAATCAGATGTACTTTCTTCCTCACCGACCCATAAGTCCACCAATGGTCTTTTGGCTTGTGTTTATTCATCTTCTATACGTTATGACACAAAGACACATGAAAATAACAAAATTTACTTCTACTGCTGTGAATGAAAGTAAACAAAGTGTCTTGAAATGAATGAAGTTTTAAGTAAGAATTTTACCATTCATTTTAATTGCATTAGACGTTTGATGCATATATAATCGAAGCGAGTAGATTCTTAATTATTCTACCAGCACATTTTTGATGGATTCAGAGTACCAGAATAAATACGCTTATACATCTCTTCCACTCTTACTATTTTTCTGTCTCATTCAGACATTGTAAAGTTTCACAGTCAGCCAGTTTGTTCGTTTGGTGGTAGCCTACCGACTAGTTTAGCGTGCTGGATTGCTATTGGCCGACGGCGTAGTAGTACCAGCTGTCAATCAGCTGCAACTGCCACGTGGTCGAACAGTCATTCCGTTCTATACACTCTGGGGCTACGTACGTGATGGGTACTGTTCGTGAAAGTTCCTTTATATATATTACTAGTGCTCTAACTTATGATTTGGTGAATCCTGCTTTTAAGAAAAAACCGTTCTCTTTTGAAAATATTTCAATTTCTTATTCAAACAATGGCGTGTAATCATGTATTCTTAAAATTTGTTTCCAGAGAAGGAATTCCAAATTTTATCCAGAGAAGGAATAGTTTCCAAATAGTACAGCTCTTGGTGAGGGTAGGGTAAAGGCGACCGTTAGTATTCTCTGACCTACGTACATAGTTCTTCAGCTAGTGTCGTCATTGAAATGGTTCAGTAACTCATTTTATATCAGGCTAACGTTGTGATGTTTTTTAAGTTGGTACCTTACTACGAAAGCATTACTGTTGGGTTCTCCTTGCATGTATTGTTTGTGCTACTTCAGGGTTGAAGAGTTAGATTCTTCACGTGTAGATATCTTGGACTTTATCAATTGTCCCCATGTTTTTTCTATCTTGCCTTCATGGGAAAGCAGATTTGAGCGTTTAACCCCGTTTCAGAAATAAGACTTCGTAGGAAAGTATATCTTCATAGTTTTCCGAATAAAAGCACATTTCAAGCTAACAAAGATGTCTAGGTTTGTGTAAAACTATGGGTATCAGAAGTGTTTTTTAAGAACTAGAGCAAAGGGTGACAATCGAGACTCGATCAGCTCCTGTAAACACTAGTCTACCTCCTGTCAAATTCATTCTAACAAAGCGTATGACGTGCGAATTAATGAGTCGCTACAGTTTATTGAATATATTATGGTTTTAATTCCGTTCACTTATTGCTGTATTTATTTCACTAAGGGTTTTTAATTTTCATATTTTAATAATGAAAAATAATTAAATACTTTCCCAATTTAAATGCTGGAACGTGAATTAACTTTTGAAACTGAGCATCGTTTTACCTCTTTAGTGGGAATGCCTTTTTATGTTCCTAATATGCCACTTCTTTTATATTTCAAGCCCAGTGATGTCAAAGACGAAAGTTCCATAGGGGATAAGTAATTCGATTTCTAAGCTGCCTGTAAGGAGCTGTGTATTGAATTTATACGCAATTTACTCTGAGAATGACCCTCACGATGTTCTCGAGATATTCCGTGTTGTGATAAAGAATTTTTCTGTTAGCTAACCTGAGAACGGTAAGATGTCGATAATTTCACCTGGGTTCCTGGTGATCGTGAAATTCTGTTTCCTGTTCCCAGCTATTATTTCTGTGATCCTAACGATCATTCTTCTCGTATATACCACAGTACAGTAAAGTACTATGTAAATACCAAGAAATGCCGTCCTACATGTTTTAGGAGCGTAGATATGAGAATATGTGATTATTGGAGCGTAATTATGTCGTGTGCGTGTATGATCAGGTTCTTCTATCGGGTAATGTATCTTTCAAATTGATGTAACTTTCACTTATAATTTTTTATGAAATATCAAGGAAATGGCAGTATCTCTTTACGATGCTTGGTGTTTTTCTAAATATGAACTGGCTTAACTTTGTTTAGTACTGACTTTTCTTTATGTTAATCACTGTCATTAAACATGGCATGTTCAATAATACTTTCATCTTCTAAATCTCATTTTTTAGGTATTATTTTTTGTAGTTTTAAGAAATTATTCAATCATTTGATGTTTTCAGGGAAGCGAGGTTCTATTAACACATTGCCTCCGATTGCCTGATTGGTGTAAAACTTCACTTTGTACACGTAATCACTCGAAGGATCTGAAAAAATTACAGAACCTAACCTAAGTGGTACACATACGTGCCACTTCGGAGTCAACGTGTTAAACTTCTATAGGCATTATATTTTCGTGTGGGAGAACTCGATACTTCTCTAGTTCCCGTTACATAGAATTTAAGCAAAAGTTTTGTCCCATGTTACAGAAAATACGCGCCAATATAGTGTTAGACATTTTCTGTATCTATTTTATCGGCAATAAATATTTTTCTCTCATCACCTCATGTCATCTTATCCAGGCCGGACGTCTCGTATCTGAGGCAAGAATTTTTCTCTCCAACACCTTCTGAACTCATTGAATATTTGTTTCTTGTTGCTCTGTGTTTTCTCATTGTCCTTGCTTTCGCTTCTTTATTCTTGACATTTGCCTCCTCCTCTTTGGCCTTTGCCTCCTCCTCGTTCCTCTTGGCCTATGTATCTTTGTTAATTTTGCATGTTACTTTTTCTTCTCTAGCTGCACATTTATTCTTCCCAACAGCTTCAACTAACTTCGAAAAAAATTCAACACTACCTTTGGCTCTGTCTTTCTTATTTTGGAAAGAATGCTCTGGCGTCAGATTATCGAGTAATTTTTGATCGAACTGCCTGAAAAAATGGTTATATATTGTAAAACTTGTGTCGAGATGATGTATTCTTGATTAGACACTGACACTACTGATGTTTTACTTCCACAGAAACAGTGCTCGAACTCCTGGAGAAATCTTAAAGCACGAGTAGAGCACAACTCGTCTCCTCGCAAAGGTACTGGTTTGCCGATGGCCCAGTGTGCCATCGTTCGTAACTGAGCTGCCTTAAACCATTGCCGATGAGGAGGCTATCGTTCCAAAATTGCATATGTACGTAGATGATTGTTACAATCGCGGTTTTCCGGGCTTGGTGCTAGGAAGGCAGCACCCTGTCAGAAGCTAATGATTGCCAATCTTCAATCAAAATGCATTCACTAGCTCGACCATGCAAAGTCCTGCAGGGCTAGTGTGGGGGTTATGTTGGTGTACTGTCAAGTTAGTGCTTTTAAATCACTTGGTGTCAGTTTCCCAGGTCCTGTCAACTCAGAATGATTACACTACACCTCGAAAAACTTATTGTTGGTGATATTAAATTTAGAGCGGTGATAGTTAAATCATAGAAAAATATTTTGGAGGTGTGGTGGTGCCTCCGTGGACACTGCAGCCAACTACAGGAACTCCTGTAGTTGCCCGGATCTTCTAGATCACCATTAGTGTAATGATCATTATCTTAATTCAGAATACAATAACCATAAATTTGGTTGAAGTAGTAATGATCAAGTGTAGAAAATTGAACGTTTATTATTGTATGCGACGAAAACATGGGCAGAAATTTTAAGAAAAAATATCTGTAGATTCGAGTAACGAGTTTTTAATACGTTGATGCAAACCGAAGAAAGAGTGATATTGTTAAAAAAATCATAACTTGTATTTTATTTAGGGATAATGCTGCATTCGAGTTGCAAAAGTTCATTCCTGACCCTTGAGTAAGTTGTCATACCTCAGATGCATACTTCGCCACGAACAACGAAATTGATTGAGTTAATTTCCCCAGCTAACCGTAAAATCTGTTACTTCAGAGGTGCACCTCATTACCATTCGAACATCAGAATCGATTGTTTCAGAGATACAGGGTGGGGACTTCAAATTGTCGTCCTCTTATATTCATGATATATTCCATTTTACTTTTCAGATTATCTAAGTGTAAGACATCATTGTAAAGGTACAGAAATCAGCTAATTGCCAGTTGAGTTTAAAACAATGGAACAAACATACGCGGAGTTATCTGAAATTTCGTTCACGGAGGCAGAAGTAAGATGCACCGTGGTCATGGTCCTTCTTCACAACAAAACAAAAACAATCTTTATTTCCAATCAAGTACACAGTACATAGACATTTAGTACATTGGTTTTTCAAATTCTTAAGGTTAACATTCTTAGAGTAAGGATGATGGTGAGCTCCATGCGACGATCCTGGGATGTGTCCATGGGCGGGGAGTTGAGGTCTTACCGATAAGTGCGAGCTCACGGCGTGAAACGAGAAACAGCTCATATTCATTGCCGGGTTTCGAACCCGCAGTCTCTCTGCACAAGCAGAGACCCGATACAGAACACGGGCCGCAGACCACTCGACTACGGTGGCAACGGGGAAGTGGACAACAGAACCAGCGCCAACACCACCGGGGTCAACATGAGGACCATCTCGCATACTCGTCAGAAGCTGGAGGAGAGTAAGGATCCCCGTGGAGTTATCACAAGGGCTCCAGAGTCTCTGGACGACCGCCGGAAATGGAGAGATGTGGATTTTGTCAAGAGGGTTGAAACCATGATCAACAACGACCCCTCCAAGTCCATGAGGTCCATGGCTGCTGAATTCGGGGTGACTGTGGTGTATCTCTGGATGAAGCAGGTGGGCCTGGGTGTGACATCAGAACAGTGCTCCTTGCCATGTCTCCAACCGCTCCCTCGACTAGCTGGAGAAGCCTACGACCTTGTAATCAAGCACCAATGGTCTCCCAGCAGCCCGGATTTGAACCCAATGAATTATTTCTTTTGGGGTATTTTGGAGAATCGAACCAACTGACGACCTCATTACACCAAGGCATCTCTCATTGCCTCCATCAAGAAGCACTGCACACCTCCATGGACAGGGAGATTGTGAAGAAGGCCTGCGGGAGCTTCAGGGCTAGGATCGAGTGTGTCATCGAGGCTGAGGGCAGCTATGTCGAGTAGAATGTGTTCCTGGCATCAAATCCTTCATTCTATGTTTCATTTGAAATACATATCTTAAAAATTTATCCTTTTGTTCTTTTCATCAAAAAGCGAGCCACGGCGATGATTTTAAGTCCCCACCTTGTATAATTGGGAACTGACCCCAAATTCCTTTTTTTCCCTAGAAGCATCCTTCGCTACCCGCCACTTAATGCGAATCAGCTTTTGTATTGAAATGTCATTAAAAAAATATTGTATTGATGTCTCAGCTCTGGTGCTGAGAACTTGCACGTCAAATCAGCAATATACCAAGTTTATTTTTCTTTCTCTTTATACCTTCATTTTATTATCTCGATGCCTTTTGTTCACATGACCGCTGTTAGAAAATTCCATTTTTCCTTTGTTGAAGGTTTAGTGAATGGTTTAACGTTGAATCCTCACTCTGTATGCCTCTTCCTGATTCGCAGGCAAAACAGCAACTACTGCTCATTTTGGACAAACTTCAACTGGAGCGACGAAGACGTCGATCACCAGCGCTCGTGTCCTCTGTCGTGTAGTGGGTGAGTATCAGTAATTCCCAGTATTAGTTTAAACTTTGATGTTCTGGATGTCTATTTGCTGCAGTGGTATACAGAGTAGGGTATAAAGATTTACCGGTTGAGTGAAATATCGTAAGTTTTGTTGAATCCAACTTCTTTATAAGCCTTGCAGTTGTGTACGAGTCATTTATTTACTTGTATGGTTTTAAGTATTAGTTCGGAAACACGTCCCACGCAAGAAAGATTACATTTTTGCACTTTTAATTAGCTAGTTTTACTTCAACGGCAATTACTAGAGTTGAAAGTTTGTACACTCTGTTCATAATATGATGCTGTTCAACGAGGAAAGAACTACAGTAGTACCTCGGTTAACGACCATAATCCGTTCCTGAAAGCTGGTCGTTAACTGAAACGTTCGTTGACCGAATAAATTTCTCCCATGAGAAACAATGGAAATGGAAATAATTGGCTCTCATCCCAATTGATTCGCTACTTTCAAGAACATGATAGTAGCGAAAATGCGGTATGTTCTTTAAATGGGAAATGCAGAATATAATACAGTACAGAAAGTGTTCAATGAAAATAAAAACATTAAAGAAATTATTTAAACATTAGAAAACTTACGTTTTTGATTGCGATATGATGGCATAAGTGGATGGTTTTGTGGGAGGAAGGGATGGAGTTACTGCTTTGAGAAGGAATCCCCCTCCATGAAAACATTTGGCATTACTACTTCGGGCGTATTATTATTCTTACTTCGGGGGAATTTCTTAATAATATTGTTCCTTTTTAACACTCGTGGATTGTCCGAATATTAGACCAACAGCGGCTTAATCTTGCAATCCTCATTGGCGTTATCACAGAGGAGAAGAGTTAGCCTTTCGTTCATTGGCTTGTGCCCTGGCAGCGTTTCCTCTTCCTTTGTAATAAAGGTAGTTTTTTCCAAAACACCTATTTCGTATGCATTGAACACCTGTTGCGGTACATATTCTTTCCTTGAATTAAATCATTAAACTTTCACAAATTTTTTAGCCCCTTCCTTGTCTGAACTAGCTGCTTCCCCATGCCTTACTACGCTGTGTATCCCAGTTCTATGCCTAAGATTTTCAAACCAACCTCAACTGGCTTTAAAACTAGAATAACTCTCAGTACTTGTATCAGGAGTTTTGTTTAATCAATCAATATAGGTATGTATGTAGCGCCTTATCACAAATTAAAGCCTCACTGATGCTTGCACTTTCTAATTTTCTCATTTATACACACAAGAAGCAACTTTTCTTTTTCAATTACCCGAGGCCTTTGCTTAGAGTACTCACTCCTTTAGTAACGCTAGCTCCAATGATTTGTTCCTTATTCTTTAAAATGGTCGAAATTGTTGACTTCGACATGTTGTATTCCGCCGCGACATCAGATACATGCACTCCATTTTCATGTTTAGAAATATTGGGTTGCCCGGAAAGTTCGTGCCGATTTTTAAAGAAGATAAAAAGTTCAATATATATAAGCTAATACATTTTTAATCAACCAAATATGAACCATTTTGTTGCACAAAGCGTTTCCGTCTTTCTTTTGACTAGAAAATACTCTCATCGCAGAATTGAGGTGGTTTCATGCCAAAGAATTTATCAGGGTGTCTTTTTAGGTCATCCAAGAAATTGAAACTGTTACCATTAAAACTATTCTGCTAAGACCGAAATAAATGATCATCCGAAAGAGTAATATCTGGTGAATATGGAAGGTGGGATTACACATCCCAGCCAAGCTGCAGAAATTTTTGACAGGTTTCAAAAGAAACGTGTGGTCGGCATTAGCCTGATGGATCAGCCAAACAATCGTCACTGTAAACTCGTATATTTCTTAGGTTGCTTGTGATGGATTTTTTCTCTATGGAAATAGAAAAGCATCAGGCGTGCTCTAAATGGAGGTGTAGTCAAACTTTACTTTCCAAACTCAATCATGTTCTTAATAAGTCGAAAGATGAACTAAAAATCGGCACGAACTTTCCGGGCAACCTGGTAATTTCTATCTTCATCTCAATTGTTGGCCCTTTATCTTTTCATCATGCTACTACTCTTGCTCTTAACCTTCTTTGGAAGACGTTTGAAGGTTATATTATGCAAAAAAGGCTAAAAATAACAAAAACATGGATGCAACACGATGAAAACAGGCAACGTCTAACGGCAACAACGTCTCGAGTTCGACAGTGGGTTGGAATACTGTGTAGGTTCTTTGTCTTGCTGTTTGTTATCCGAAAATTTGTTCGTTATCCGGGACAAATTTTTAACGAAATTGTTGGTCGTTAACCGAATTGTTCGTTATTCAAGGCGTTCGTTAACCGAGGTACAACTGTATTTTAAGGAAAACTAGCAGAGGTGAATCTGGACAGTTTAATCAAATGCGATGAGGACTTGCTATGAGAGAAAGTGCCTCGAAGGCCGCAATTGGACATGAAAAAAATAGGCAAAAAAGCTCAATTTAAAAAACGATGAGGGGTATTGTTGGCGACCTCAAAATGAACCACTCTGTTTCTATGAGACCCGTTTCAGAATCATCAAAGTAAGAGATTCGACAGAACAGGAAAGTAAAAACAAATGTCGAGCGCCGTTGCAAATTATTTGTGCGTTCTGATGAAAAGATCTTTACTTTTGGAGCTATTTTCTTCATACGAAATAACCGATTTTGCAACAGAAATTACGTTACAGCTTTCTGCTAGGTTTAAAAGGCATCTTTGTCTCCAAAAATGAATTACTGCAAATATAGGGAGAATAGTTTCAGTGAATTAACATGCGTACATGTAGTGATGCATAGTAGTTATGAAAATACGTAACGATCGTCTGGACACTGCAAGTTTGTACAATTACCTACGTGCAGTTATTTAATCATTTCAACCCACAGAGAGCTGGAACAACGTACTGTCGCGACCCTCATTTATACATTTACCATAGAAAGGAGGCTGCAACGATGTATTTATCTGTAAAGTTACTCGTGTGGATTAACGTGTGTAAATCAAGATTCTATTGGATCCACTTCCAGATCGGGCATCTTTTCATTTAGTCAGAGATTTTACTATTTTTGACAAATTCTTACTTCGAACAATCAATTGAGCACTTCGTAAATAATTTAGTGAAAGCGTGTCAAATGTATTTATAGGTTAAATAACTAATGGAGTAGAAAAAATTACTTGTGTACGCTATCTCAACAAGAGTATAGTCGTGTACTTTTGTGAGGAGTAGGGTGATGTGGGGGCAAGTCGTACTACTAGTGGCATTATATTTGCCAAAATTCAGGTTTCGATGTCAGAGCAATTGCAATGGGTACAAAATCAACTTCAAATATTGTGTTAACTATGGCATCCACCCAAGTGGCTTTCCTAGTTAAGATAGTATTTTTTTTAAATT
>VCRD01000055.1:167632-211879 GCA_006783055.1 Trinorchestia longiramus
ACCCCACAACAAGCTTTTCTTAAAGCACTTCTCATGGCAACACTTTCGACGGCTTCATCACTTTTAGCACTCGAAATCACGTTAATATGGCACTTATCACTATTCAATGTATAACTAAAATAATCGCAATATATTCACGCACTCGGGACACTATATTGGTAACAAAATAAATTACATGGCAACCAACAAAAAGAAGAATTCTCACCTCGCACGAACAGCGGCGGAGCAGCGCCGTCAACAAATATGGCGGACTGTTTGGATGGATCTTCTTCATCCTCAGCGTGCGTGACGTCATCATACCGCCATTTGTTTTTTGTCAATCGCGACTGTACGGGTCGCCCCCATGTACGACTTGCCCCCACACTACCCTAGTCAGTTTGTGAAATGATGAAAAAATTTCTAAGTAAAAAGTTTGAGAATGAGGTAATTTTTCAAGATTTGAAGCAATTTTTTGTTCAACTAGATCAACACAGGAGCTTTCCTTGTTCCTATTTTTAGATTACAGTAGTTCTTCGGTTAACGACCACAATCCGTTTCTGGAAGCTGGTCGTTAACTGAAACGTTCGTTTACTGAATAAATTTTTGAGGGCTATATTACGAAAATTAGGCACTAAAATAACACAAAAACACGGATGCAACACTATAAAAACGGGCAACGTCTGGCCGCAACAACGTCTCGAGCGCGATTGGGGTTGGGATGTCGCGTGGGTTCTTTGTCTTGCTGTTCGTTATCCGAATTTTTTCGTTATTTGGGACAAATTTTCAGCGAGATTGTTGGTTGTTAATCGATTTGTTCGTTATCCTAGACGTTCGTTAACCGAGATTCTGCTGTATCTTGTTTACAGATTTTTAGTGTCACAGCGTAATGAAAATGGCATATTCTGAATCTTTAAGCTCTCCTGTAATCGCTGCATGGTCAAAAACATAATTTATTACAAAGTTAGGGTTGCCATTCCTTTAAATTCATTTATTGTACATATGGTAACACTAAACGATTTATACAGCGCAGACGAGTTCGTCCACTCAAGCGACTGGCTCAGAGGACATCATCCCGTCATCTATAAGATCGGCTGGTGGCTCGACTGTCAAGGATTGCTCTCCCAAAAGCAGATATAAAAAAAGAAGCGCGAAGTCGTCAAACGGGTGCTCTAACACTGTTCAACAACACTTGCAATCGGGATGTCATGATAACGTGAAGGTCAATTCCTGCTCGTTCTCTCCCAGAACGGTGGTTACTGAATCAAGACTGACCACTCCGGTGCCCGACAAGCACGTCTCTGTTTCAGATGAGACTGTAAATGAGAGTGCATCTCGTACAAATTCCAACATTCGTGCTACTGCTAAAGTAATAAATTCTACATCAAGTATAGCAAATCAATTTGACGAAACGTCTTGTTCATTACTACGGGACTCGCACTCGATAGCTTCTTTGCTAAATTCTGAAGGTTGTAGTTCAAAGGTAAAAGACTTTTCTTCTTGCATTGATAAATCGATTGAACAAACGCAGATACCTGCAGAGGAAAACTTGTGTTCGAGCAACACACCTATGCTGAAGACTGAAAGTCGTGGTTCACGCTTGAAGTCTTGGTCAAGCACTTTCATGGCAACTTGTGAGAACAGTAACCCGTGTATTACAACAAATGATGCCCTCAATACGTACACGCTGGTAACAACCTCTCAAGGCAGCCGTATTATAATAAGCGCAGAGTCGGCTCAGTGCCAGACCATCTATCCTGAACAGACTTCGTCGGATGAGGTCACTATTGATTTGGACTCTAGATCTACGTTAACTGACACCTGTATAAAGGAACAAGCTCAGGCGACGCAAGAAGCTCCACCCGTGAATCTCTTCAGCCAAGGAAAGCTAGGCGACAGTCCCCTGAAACGACTGCAATCCGAAGCAAAATGTCATAACCAAAGCTTTCCTCGAGACATCTCTCACGTTTTGGACGTGAATAATCCTGATCAGGCTTTACTCGATGTTGGTGACACTGAGGATGATATTGTCCCTTGTTCTTTAACGCAGACTTGTGTCGACACTGGAGGTAAGATTCTAAGTAAGAGTAAGCTCTCGCTCAATAGAATGTTCACAAAGATTGTACGTGAAGACAATGTGTCGAATATTATTTCTCCAGCATCTGTACTGACGGAAGCAGAGATTGGATACAATAATAAATTTGAACCAAACAATTCTGATACGCTTGTTGCCGTTGAAGGTGTTACTAGTGGTACTAACGATAGGACTGAAGAAGCCATTGGACTCTCTCTGGGTGGCGGGGATGATCGTGGTTCAATTAGTGTTGCAACTAAATGCTGTACTGTCTCAGAGCCGGTAGTTTCTCTGGCTTCTCCAAGTTTTGGGAAAAGTTTTTCACCTAATCTCAATTTTTCTTCATTTCGCGGCACTGAAAACCTCTTGACGCAAAAGACACATGGCAGTAATGATAGTCATGTTTCTGATACAAAATGCGAAAAGTTTCATTTGAGCTCCTTGAAATTAACCAATTGTGAAGCGATGACACATCTTGAAGTAGAAAATAAAGGTCAATCGTGCCTAACTTCTCCAACCAGAGAAGAACACTGTTCTGTGTTGCATATGGGTTCCAATCAGATAAGCGATAGTCGGGGACAAAAGAGGAGCTTAGAATCTGGTAGTAAGCGTTTGAATTCTTCAGTTTCTCAACGTATCAGTGAAGCTCGCGATAGTAATGCTGTCGACGATAGGCTTTCTACCGAACCAAGGCGCAAAAAAATTAAATATCAGATAGAGGGATTCAGTATAAAAACTCCTACGCAGTCCAGAGGTGTTTCACATGATCCTGATAGGTCTTGTTCTAGCTCGTTACAAAGTAACGGTTGTGCTGTTCTGGAGAGTTATGCTACAGTCACGTCAACAGAGGTTATTCCAGAGGCGCCGGTAGTCAGCGAGCAAATGGTAACAGACGAATCGTCATCTAAGCGAGAAAGTTTTTGCGTGTTTCCGCCAGCAGACACCAGTCCTCTTCCAGAGCTGTGTACTAAACTTACGTCACCTATACTGGAAACTGAGGAACGGGTGCCACTTGAGACTCAGAACATTGTACAACAGGCCTTAACATGTTCTGAAAAGTATCCTTGTACCGGCATCACTTGCAGCAACGGCGATGCTTCAGCATCTGGTCCATCCAACAGTAAGATACATGTTTTTGCTCGGACTTTTAACAAGAATTCTCCTCAGAAAGAAAACTCGGCTGCTTCATCTGCAATGCCTGCTTCTGATTTACGGAAACTCGTTCCAACAGAGGAACATGAAGACCATTGTGCTCAGCTTCTCGTGGATCCACTACCCCCTTCAGAAAAGCAAGATAGTCGTCAAGCAGACCATATTCAAATGTTAAAAAATGAAGAAAAAGTGGAATGTGTTGAAAATTTGTTTATTAATGCCAATTACGACCATGGTACTTTCGATGCGCATCAGTCGTCAACTGTGGCCTCTACTTCTGAGACTGCTTATGCTGTTGGTGGGCAAAACCAGTTTTCTTCTGTTGGTGCGAGCATGAGTGTTTCACGAATCCTCATTTCAGACGCTAATCAAACTTTGATGGATAAAGACCATAAAATTCAGACCACTGACGCCGATATTTTCGACGAAGTTATCAATGGGGGTACTGAAGATATCCCGAAGAGTGCTGAGCCTGCAGGTACTCGTGTTGATTTTGACAGTCCTTCTTTGAGTAAACTTCAGAACATTTTGTGTTCGCCTCAGGTCATTACTGACTTAGAGACCGGTCAGAATTATGATATTTGTCAAGGACTCAATCCGTGTGAGCCATTTCGAGTGCGTCCTGAAGTGACTCTATTGCTAACTGAATTAGTCACTCTTTTTGAACTAAATCTAGGAAATGAGAACCTTACGGAGCAGCCTTTAGTAATTGATACTAGTACACGTTCATCGGTGAATCGTTCTCCTGACATTTATTTGACTGAAGTGGAGGGAAGCAACGTGCAAGCATCCAACCGTCGACACAAACTTGGTACTCCGAGAAAGAAGTCTCGACTGCCGAGTTTGATTTTCAATGATACTACGAGTAGTAGTAGCGGTCGTAAGTGGAAGAAACCCGGGAAGAAAAAAAGAGATTTACCCGAGCATTACGGGTGGGCTGAGAAAATTAATGCTCGTGACCAACGTTCAGCTAAGCTCTCTGTGACCTCTGAGGGT
The DNA here is from genome assembly GCA_006783055.1 of Trinorchestia longiramus. Taxonomy (NCBI): domain Eukaryota; kingdom Metazoa; phylum Arthropoda; class Malacostraca; order Amphipoda; family Talitridae; genus Trinorchestia; species Trinorchestia longiramus. The sequence goes on from VCRD01000055.1 coordinate 171,831, forward strand.
AAACTACGTGGTTGTAAGAAAAAATTATTTGATTCCTCTTCCTGGGTTTTGAATGAGAGTCCGCCGATTGAAAACGTTGGTGCACCAATTCGAAATACTGATGCTACTCTCTCCTTTGGAGATCTGGTTCCGATTGGAAGTAGCTGTGACGAAGAAAGGACTTCTGTTTTAGGTGAGGATTCTCGTAACAGTCGCCTATCGGAGGAAAGAACGTCTGTCAAGAAGAGAGGGCGTTTGAAGGAGTTGGCTAAAAGCTGTTATGAAGAGAAACCTTCCCAATACCGCGGTTTTAATGAACCTTTGCAGGGTACGTTTGACATTCATTCTTTTAATAATTCTTTAAGTAATGGGGAAAAAAATAGCAAATTCTTCACTATGCGTAGTGATCGTTCACTTATCGCTTTCTCAAAATCAAAACAAAAGACTGCTAAGACGCGCGGTAGACCCTGCAGACAGGGTAGTAAGAAAGCCCTTTCTCAAGTCAAGGGGGCATGCTCTACTCGATTTTTAGAGTCTGACAATGATGCAGCACCGAACAGCACGTTGCATCATACCACTACTATCTATTCTGATCTGAACTCGTCCAGCAGCCACGGTTGGCTCAAAGGTAAAAGTAAAGACTTGAGCAAGTATTCAAAGAAATATTGTGGGAAAAGTTACCTCAAGTTACGTAAGGTTTCAAGTGAGGAAGAATATTATCCTGCTGCACTGAAAAAGGGTAAAAAAAAGAAGCCTAAAACGAAATTTCATAAGTATTCCCCCGTTTACTCGAATACCGAATCAGCCTCTGAAGACAGCGTTAGTTTGTTCAAGCCATTGAAAAAAAAATCCGACTCCTCAAAATTTCGTACTTTTATCGAAAAGAAATCTGATCGTTCTTTGAGGAAAACTAAACCGATGATATCCTACAAAATTTCCTCTTCTTCTGATAAGAGTCCAGAATTCTCTCATACTGCGTTTCCTCACAAGAAATCTAATAAATCGAAACTCCCAAACAAAAGTTGGATTGATAAAATTGAACATAACAGAGCGATTGAAGTAATGCGAGACTGTAGCCATAGCTCAGCTGAAAAGACCCTTCAAATTTATGAAGATTTGGATTGCGAAAAAGAGAACCTAGTTTGTTCAGCTGAAAAAGTATTGCATAAACACAAGAGTGGCACTTGCCATGCTAATTCTAATAAAATAAAATCCTTACGTGAAGTAGAGAATTTTAATCCTGGGGAAAAGTTTATTCCCAGTAGTGACAGCATGGAGCTCCCTCCACTCGAAAATACCATGAACGATCAGCCATCAAGTTATAGAAATTCCGATGTATCAAAATTAACAAGATTTTTGAAACAAGCACTACCTGAAACAAAACCCAACCGTGGGTATACTTTGAAGAAAAGTTTAGCGAAAGAGACTGTAAAGAAAATAAAACTCAAAGTTCCACCAAACACTCCGGCTTCAGCATCTTCTTCATTAGTCGTTGCAGTGGAACGTCTCAGTACTATTGGAGATCAAAAGCTGCACCTGAAACGAAATGGACCTGTTGAGAGCACACGCCTCGACGAGTCGTTGGGTAAACGTCCAGAATTCGTAGGTTTGTCAGAAAAACTTGGAGCGTCTCCAGATTTTCCTAGGAAAGAAACCAAGTCTGCATCTAACTTGAACTTAAATTCTAACCACTGTGATCTGGAGCGAGTCGGTGACGATATGATCCCCGATCGACCATGGTCTTCCAGTGACTCAGCTCCTGAAAGTCAAAATAGAAAAATAAAAATTCGAGCTGCTGATCGCAAGTTTGTAGTAACATCAGATGTCGATTTCGACGATTCCTTCCATGATATTCCACGTGGAAACATGCTTAAGAAAGGTAATGTCCCGGCTACTCGTAATTCAGTGGAAGAGCTGGATGACAATCTGAACCCTGCAAATTCTGGAGGAGGAGTCTTCTCATATATTCGTGATAAGCCGTTAGAAGAGTCGTATTCCAACCTACGTCAAATCTCACCTGCTGCTCCTACCGAACATCCTCTTTTGAAACCAAGCGACAGTTGTGCTGTTGGTACGGATGACGTCAAGGGGCAACGTATTGAAAATCACCAGTTGCTGAGCACCACGAAGTCGACAAGTAGAGCTGTTTCACCACTGGCATCAGCATCGAGCGAGTGCCGCTGGAGCCTTGAGTGTGCGCAACCGACTCTGGCTGTAGCAGCTCACAAGGCCGCGGCTAGTCATGCGGCCGACGTTGACGTTACTCGTCTCAATACGAATCAGGTACTGGTGTATATGTAATTGTTAGTATTCGCTTCGAACAGGTAGGTATTTTAAGTCCTAATGAAGGTAAATGTATCAATTGCAGGTATCTCCCCTCAAAAAACGTGTTTATTTTCGTTATAGTTGCTAGTAATCGTGGCTCCAGGGCTCAGTTCTTCAATAGTCCCTCCGACCGAGTTACAGGTTTCACTCAGAAAAGGTCGCAAATGCCTAATAGTAATAACCTAATCATTCCATACAACTTCCAGTTTTAGCAAATTGGAAGATTACTGATGAGCATGGCGTTGGAATTTTGCTAATTTTATTTTTGAATGAGTTTAGGTTAAGCGATTTTATTTCCAGCGCTGCTTATTGTTCCTAACTTTCACACGAGTTTCAATAAAAATGAGATTATGTCCTATAGGTTAATAGATTAGTTTATCACCATTTAACTTTTAAATACTTTTCTGGTGCATTTTATTATACTTTAGTACATTTATGACAGCCCTGTTAATGAAATTTTGGATTTGTGAAACGTTTACTTTTGAACTCGTTGACTATATTGGAGTTTCTTGAGTGGTATTCAGCTGAACTAGAAATTATGATAATAATCAGGGGAATACGAGGCAATGAACGACTTGGCTATCCTTTCTAATGTTTTAAAATCTTTCAGGACATATGGTACTGAAGTACAAATGTTTTTGTTGAACTTATTTATTAATGCTCTCATGTTTATGTATTTCCCTGGTTGAGTGCTTGCATGTCCCGACGGATTTGATTCTGACATAGTGTTACAATAACCAATTTTCCTGCTCATGATTGCATTGAACTCCGAAGTTTGTAGACAATCATGTTGTGTCTACTTGAAAAAAATGAATCAACTTTGTTCCGATATTTCACTCAGTACAGTATCATAAAGTACAGTATAAATGAACAGTACATGGCATTGATTTTCAATTCTCAACGCTAACATCTTAAAACCAGTGATGATACTCCCAGCGACTGCTCCCGTCCTCTGTGCTGCAACATAAAGAAGATGCTTGTGCTCGATGAGGTAGATAAAAGTCGTAAATGTGTCCTGCGTCGCAGCAAGAAGAACATATGTTTCATAAATTCATGATCTGACAAACCGACCACGGTGGCTACAGTATTTGAACCGGGGTTCCTGCATTAGAAATGGAAATGTTCACAACTCGATTATTGCGACAGCATTAACACGTTGCCTCCGATTGCCTGATTGGTGTAAAACTTCACTTTGTACGCATAGTCACTAGAAGGATCTGAAAAAATTACAGAACCTAACCTAAGTGGTACACATACGTACCACTTCGGAGTCAACGTGTTAAATGAAGAAGCGGTAGGAAAAGCATGCGCGTCAACAACGGTGTTGAAATAGTATCTTTTCATTTGAATAGACTCTTTATCATTGTTTTTCATTTGTTTTACTTAACGAATACGTGACCAGATTAATTAGGTTTTATTTAATTGAATTTTATTCTTCTTCATTCGGTAAATAAATGAGATGGGAGAAAGATGGGAATGCATTTCATGAACAAAGTTGACAATTGGCTTCCGTCCAGGGCAAGGAAACGCCTCAGCGACTAAAGGGGCGGAAGCTGTTCAGTCCCACTGTTGGGTCCGCCCTGGAAGACCTGTCGTCCCAACTGCTGCCGGGGTCAGACAATCGTTCCGACCTGCTCACCGTACCACGCAGCCGCCTCCTTCTGCTACAGCAGTTGCTTTCTGATTTAAGTCACGAGGTCAACTGCAGGTACGGTGTGCTGTCGATAGTTTTCCTCTTAATATTTGGTTTAGGTTGCCCCTCTTTTACGCATGGTAATTTACGCTTTAAATGATTTTAAAATCCAGTGTTGCATATTTCATGTATCAACTTCGTTGATATAAATAGCTCATTTGTTTTTTTCTTGCTCGTTTTTTGGGCTTCATGTTTACTGAACGTGCGTTATCTTTGGTAACATAAGAAATATTAAACATTGGAAGCAGTTCAAATTCGTCTTTTGAAAAAACGTTCAGAAGTCGAATGCAAACATTCTCATTATCGATCGGGAAGGATGGTTGTTAGATGTCAAATCAGCAGATTACGGTGGGTGCGGTAAATGTCCTAGGTTTTGATTTTATACTTAGTCATGGCTGTGATGCGAAAATAAGCATTTTCGTGTTGAGCTAGCACACTGTATAACCAGTTGAGTTTACAGCTCGACCGCATTTAGCCTGTCGAATTGTTCAGTGCAAGTTCATTCAATTATCTGATTATTTTCATGCATTTCAAAGTGGGTTGCTTATTGCTAATCTTACAAAACACAGATCATCCGCTCGCGTGGATGCAGTTGTGGCTTGATTCGGAGTGTTGCTTGCTTGTAGGAACTTGTCCATCTTTCGTAAGCTTCGTATTAGCTTCATATTTACCTTCATTTTAATCCCCGTTAACAATGCGGTGAAAATCTACCTTTGCATCTACGAGCAGTTTGATCTTGAGCGATTGAATGAAGAGCAAAAAGTGAGTTTTTGGACCTCTCAAGTGAAGATGACGAGCGTTTTCAAGATAATTCTCATATCGTCTGACAGGATTCCAGTTCAACGAAGTTTATTGCTTATCGTCAAATTGTACACTTTGTACAGGAGAGTGCGAGCTTGAACTTTTTCATTTCTGTGTCATATTGCTACTCGTGTAGCTGTCTCCATACACTGGCAATTGCTGTCGATAGTTTCTGACTTGAGTGAACAAAATGAAAAATTTTTTGAACATATTCGTATTATCTATATATTATCTATGTTTCAAATTCTTAATTAAGTGGTAATAACGACGTGTAGCAGCTTTGTAGGATTCTTTCCAAGGTTCTCTAGTAGTAAATCAGAAGAGCGGACGAACTGGAGGAACAACTAAATAGAACATTTTTGTTCATGTAAACCTGTCTTTGCACGCAAACCAGCTTAAGGCGGACATAGTGAAAAGCTTTCATCTTAGTGAAAAGCTTAAATGCATGGTACGACAAAACTAAGCGCAACATAGTAGGTGAAATTGGATTTAGAACACATTTTATTCATGTACTTTTAATTTTTCAAAATAATGGCGATTTCAGGGGTGAACAAGGTATTTTTTGTATTTTCGAACCAAATCGATTTCCTCTTACAGTTTTCATGCTAGAACAAAAGTAAATAGTTTTGGAAGAGAAAGTCGGTATCTACTAACGATCGTGCCTTTTATGCCACCATAAGAATCACAACTCAAAAACCGAAAATATTTCGCATTTTCACTAAGAGCATTTCCTTAAGCAGTTTCCTTGAACTCTGAAGTTTGAAAAACTCGCAGCTCTGCACTCAATGAAAAAATGCTGCATGAAGGGTTGCCTTTCGTGGTATTTATTTCAAACTAACCAAAAGAATACTCGAGGAAAAGTGTACTAGGTCAAACTATATTAGTTTTGACATAATAGAAGAACTGGTCCTGGTTTTACGAAAACGAATCTCCTACAAACCTTGCCATGGCAACTAACTTACTTGTCTCCATTGACAGGGGATATGCTCCACACATACATGTACACAAATCCCTCCCATCAAAATATCTTTTCTAGTTGCCTCTTCAAAATATAGAAATCGTATACACACGCACTTGATTAGAAAATAGGAAAGTTGTCTTTGCTATGAGTAAGGAAATACTTGAAAAATCATATCCATTTCATAGCACAATTGAAAGTGATGGTGTTTGACGAAATTCACTCACAGCACTTACGTTCCTATCCTGTTTACAAAAAAAAACAATCTTTATTTCCAATCAAGTACACAGTACATAGACATTTAGTACATTGGTTTTTAAATTCTTAAGGTTAACATTCTTAGAGTAAGGATGATGGTGAGCTCCATGCGACGATCCTGGGATGTGTCCATGGGCGGGGAGTTGAGGTCTTACCGATAAGTGCGAGCTCACGGCGTGAAACGAGAAACAGCTCGTATTCATTGCCGGGTTTCGAACCCGCACGCAGTCTTTCTGCACAAGCAGAGACCCGATACAGAACACGGGCCGCATACCACTCGACTACGGTGGCTGCTACAATCACTACAAATGACTCCTTGCTCACCTTTGCATTTCTCAGCAGCTTCTTCCACGTTTCACTAGTCACAACCCATTGAGGTGTATCTAATCTTGACAGTACTTCATAAGCTTTTGTCATCTGGTGAAAGTGGCCGTTCTGTTATTGCTGAGCGTAGTTTTCTTAACAAAAATGGTCCCGGGAAACTTGAACGTCGATACGGTTCACGATTACATTTTTGTATTACGTCAACACAGTATTATAAACTTCGCTGCCTCTCCAAATTAAAACTTTCGTTTCGACTCTTTTAATCGTTTTCCTAGTATTTGGCTCGACGCACATCCTCTCGATATATTCTCCCTTTACTACCGTTCCTTTATTTTTCTCGAGTCGTCTTACCCTAAAAACAAAATGAAAACAATCTGTTGGCAGCGCAACCTTATTTAAGTTTTGCTTGCATTTGAAAACGTAATACGTTATTTTTCCCCTCCAGCATTAGTTGACAGATAACGCGGATAAATGCTCTTCGCGAGTCAGTGTGGCTGTTTAACGAGTAAATTTGTACCATCATGGAACGCTATTACGTACTAGTTGAAATCTGCAGTATTAGGGAAAAATATTGAGACATTAACAGTTCATAGGTTTTACGTAAATAATTTGCTGGAACTGCACGGTTGAGAATTACGGAATTTGATTTCATGTTTACATGAGCTCCCGAGTAGGCATTTTCTAACTCGAATCGAGAGAATATTAGCGAAAGGGCTGTATGACAGGTTCTAAAGGCTCATTATTGTTTGATTTATTCTTTTCTCTGATAATTCTTACTGCTTTATGTTCACTGGTCTTTTTTTGCAGGCAGTAGCTATAGAGTAGTGTGTTTAAACATTTTTCCATAGATTTGAAGACTAACGATGAGGGAAACCTAGGATGTCTGTAGTCCCATCAGTTCGTGTTGAAGTTTAGATTGTTATATCATGCGAGGCATAGGTGCTCGCCACCAAATTGAGACGTGTACCTCATTCTATATATACATTCCCCAGACTGTCTGTCGTCATGGACGAAGTGAGCTCCCTACTGGGGTCGGACCTGTGAACACAACGGCTTGCGACTGGGTCTGTGTCACCAATGCAGCGCACGGCTACACGAGTACTGTACGTCTCCTTGAAATTTAGTTCAATAGTACAGAGTGTTCGTGGTAACACGAGCTTTGTGTTAGTCAGTTAACGGATAGTTTTTTTTAGTAATCGTGACTGCTCACTTTGCGGTAACTGTAGATCTAAAAATAGCCTTACTTGCGTTGATTCGTCTTAATAAAGCATGGTTATTATATTTTCAAAGTAACTGAAGAGTGAGGATTAGGTTTTCTTCCCAATATATTTTTGAGTGAACATTGTTCGTGAATCCACTCAGGGACTTTGCCAAAGTTGAAGAACGTGAGGTAGAAATTGGTTTCCGCTTACCTTGATATTTTCGAACGTTCAATTCACTGACCATTAATGTATAAGAAGGCTACAGGAGTCAGAGTAACAGGCAATCTCTGAGAGACCATGACTCAGAGAAGCATATTCTGTATTGCTTGCATTTCAGGAGTTTCTCGTTCACATTTTAGTTTATCGGGAGGAGAGTTGAGCTGTTAGTATTTTTATTATTGTCTCGCTTAAGGCTCATAAAATAAATAAAATCATGTGGGACATTTAGTGCCATTTCTCTTGTAATCTACGGTTGGGTGACATTTGAATTCATCCCTGAGGATGGAAGGGCTTATTCTCTAGGGTCGCTAAAGCATTGATCTCTAGAGAAATTAACGTAGCAAGAGTCGACGTGCTTAAAAATGCTTAATAGTTAGTGCTTGCAAATAATATCAGAAGGAATTTGAAGTATGTGATTATTTCGACTTCGGTTCTCTTAATAGCTAGCTCCATGGCTCTTTTCATTTTTCATCCTAATTTGAATACTTATGACTTATTTCACTTGAGATTATCCTTTATTTACTGACCCCTCTGTTTTTATGGGAACCATATTTCTAAGATATTTTGCATTATGGTACGTATTTTGTTAGGGTATCAAAGTTGTTACTGTGTAGGATTGTCCTGAGATACGATAGTGTTTTGTTGCAGAGTTCGTTAAATGAACTGTATCTTATGTAGAAAACTGTAAGCATCTCGAACTGCATTCTTTTAAAATCAAATTTGTTATATATAAAGAAGGTTAGACTCTTCGAGATTATTTTTAATTAGGTTAGCTTTAGCCGAGACCCTTATGTAGTATTGAACTTTTTCCACAAAAGTTTTAACTCCACGGAAAATTCATCTTTTAGTTGAAATGTACATTTCAACAGGATCCTCGACGACCGTCGTTTGTTTTTTAAGAAATATGTGAAAGCCCTAATCAATAAAGTGTTTTTAGACACTGGTTTCCATTCTTATTTCATAATGGGTATGATTCTATAATATCATAAAAATACAGAGGAATGTAGGATATTATGAGCTTGCCTCATGTATCCTTCCGGATCGATTTATAGAGAATCAAATCTTGCGAAGTGAGCCTACAACTGAACCCCACAAATAGTGCAGCTAAACAGTAACCAAGGGCTGATTCTAGGAGCGTGAAGTTGTTAGCCAAATGCTAGTGGGGATAATTTTATATTAATATTATGTTCGAGGAAATGTTCTATAATCTATTTGCCCTCGAGTAGCGCAAATAGGGGAAAGTACGTTCGAAAGTCCACTGCAACGCTTCTATGAAAGCTGTTCTTTGCAGCATTAGGATTGCAAATGCAGGATGTGTGTTGGCGTTCTGGAGAGTTGGTGATACTGAAGTGACTTGGGAGCCGTTGCAGTTGCTAGAACACTCTTGTGCCACGGAAGCTGCACTGCGTAAAATACCTCTTTTATGGGATCAGACCAGAGCCTCACCTCAGTAGAATAGAATGACAACATGAACTACTGTTGGGTCCATTCTTGGGTAGCTATCCTAGTTCCATGCCCTCTAACGTAAAGGCATCAATCACGCATATGCACCTCAATTATACATACATTTCAATTACGTGCGCACACCTTAATCACTTACAAGGATTTCAGTTACGCAAATATGCCTACATACGCCCAGAGATAACAAGGATGTGGAATTGATACTTTCTAGAATTAGGGGGGTTCCTTTCCCAAAATTTATCGATGATTTTTGAACGTGGTCACAGTGCCAACAGAAGCGATATTTTTGGGTAGCTTATTCCCCACGTCCTGGTGATTTTATAATGATTGGAAAGAAGTTTAGAGCCTAGGATGTCGTAAAGTTTTTTATTAGTTAGTGGCCGTTATTTCTGGTTCGCACGTAATCGTCTGTCAAAAAGCCTCTCTAAGGTAACGTCGTTGAAGCCAGAGATACAAGTCTCGATGAGTTATTCTATCAGTCTCCTTTGTTCTAGAACAGTGGTTCTTAACTTTGTTGGAGGTACCGAACCCCACGAGTTTCATATGCACATTCACCGAACCCTTCTGAATTAGAAAAATAAAATATAATTTTTTCAAATTCAAAACATAGATATATATTTTAGTGAAACACAAATTGAACCGTGCAACAACATCTTTGTGTTCAAAGAACAAAATCATCAGAACATGATATTCACACAAAAAATATAGTAATGAATATTTGCTGCAAATCAGTGTGACTTCTGCTGTTGCCTTCCAGGGACCAGTTCAGAAATGCGCGGCTTCACCTTGGCAAGTACCACTCGTGTCATTTTCGCAACAATGTCTGTTCCTTTTCTTCGTTTTTATGTCCAGCATTCTGGAAAAAGATTGCTCGCAAAGATGTGTTGTAACAAACTATGAAAATCTGCAAAGCTTTCTTAGCTATAACAGGGTACGTTACCATTTGTTGACACAAAAACGTTGAAAACGTCGTTTTGAACAGTTGCTGTTGAACCTGGCTCTGCTAAATTTCAAAGATTTCATCGAGGTATTCATCATTGACATCTGTTGTCTCAACACTAAACGTGAAAAGATGTCTCACCCATGCTGGATATGACTCTCTTGTAGGGTAGTATCCGTCGAGAGACTTTGCAAGCTCATAAGTGCGTGGCAATGGCTTGGTCCAGTCCCGCGGCTACAGAAATGTCTCCGATTCCAGATACATCTTCGAAATTACACAGTCGTCCAGCAGGGGAAAGTTTGCGAAGTTATTGTTCTCTGTTCGTCGTTTCCATAACGGTATCTTTTTTTGAAAAGCCTTCAGATTTTCCTCCGCTTCAATGATGTTGAATCCACCGCCCTGCATCTTGTGATAGAGATGAGTGAGAGCTGCGAAGATATCAGCCAAGTGCACTAAAATGAGAATAAACTCAATTTTTGAAGCAATCTGCATGACAATGTTGGTACTCTTGCAAAAACAGGGCTAATTCCACACTCACTGCAAAAACGCGATTCAGCACCTGTCCCCGGGATAACCACCGAATGTTAGAATGGTACAGAAGTACCTCGAATTCAGAGCCCATTTCTTTACACAGCTCACTGAAGATGCGGTGCCTCAGAGCACTACTTTGCATATACATAGTTTACGCAGTCCACTATTTTTAATACTTCTGCCAGTTTTGGAGGCAACGTTTTTGTTGCCAACGCATGCCTGTGCAGAATACAATGCGTAACAATGATGTGTGGTGCATCGGCTTTCACTACTGCACCAAAACCAGACTTTCTTCCCAGCGTGACCGGAACTCTGTCCGAACAAACTGCAGAAACCATATTCCACGAAAGACTGTTGTCTTTGAAGAAGTTATCCACAAGTTTCTTCACTTCGGCTGCCTTAGTTGTTGTAAGAGGCTTACAAAATAAATCTTCATTTAACACGTCGTCTTTCACATAGCGCACTAATACAGCAAGCTGGCTTAGATTAGAATCGTCTGTGGTCTCGTCGAGTTGAAGGCTGAATTTTACCGGGCTTGAAATCAGATCTGCAAATACTTGAGCCAAGATGTCTTTGCTCATGTCCTCTATTCTGTCGCTGATGGTGCCATTTGAAAGAGAAATTTGGGATAACTCGACTTCAGTATCTTCTCCCAGCATGATATTTGCCATCTTCAGCACAGCTGGTTTTACGAGTGTTTCACTAATGGTAAGTGGTTTACCCTGCTTTGCGATCAGGTAAGCAACTTCGTACGATGCTGTGAGAATTGGTTTGTTGATGGGTACAAAGCAGAAAAACAGGCAGAGTAGCCTTTTCATCGAATCTGGCTCTCTTCACCTTGAATTCAACGAGCGTCGTGTTCTTGCATTTTTCATCTCAATGCAGCTTAAGGAAGTGTTTTCTTAGTTTTCCGGTGATTGACTAGAATTGCTCAACTTGGCATTGCAAATCATGCAGTTAGGACGTTGACTCCCATCACGTTCCGCTTACATGTGAATCCATATTGTACATATTCATCCGACCTCTTTCTTTTTTTGCTCGACACAGTAAGTATGAAGGGATTAAAATATTAAGAAAGAAATCACAAGACGTACCATCACGACAGTCACACGTCAACTAATGAGCGCACCAAATTCCTTGCAGCACAGATTAGCCAAATGATGTAGCATGATCATCTGCAGCAAATGATGGCCAGCAGGGCGTGCCATCACGAATCATGAGTCAGATGTGTTTCTTGATCTCCGCCGAACCCCTGAGACTGACTCACCGAACCCCTGGGGTTCGATCGAACCCAGGTTAAGAACCTCTGTTCTAGAAAGATAAGCTCGAGCTGCTGGAGGCGCCTTTCGTACCTAAGATCACAGAGTGCAGGGATCATCTTCGTTGTTTTACGCTGAATTTTTTCCAAGTTTATTAATGGCTCTTTGTAGTGTAGGAGACCACAGTTGCACTGCATATTCTCGGTGTGGTCACACTAATACTTTATAGAGCGTAAAATTTCATTTGTATTCAAAGTTTCTTGCAATGAAACAGAGGATCCTACTCTCATTTCTGACCCTTTTTTCCACTAGTTCGTCATGCTTGAGATATTCAGTGATAATGATAGCAAGATCTCTTGATTGCTGTACTGCTTCAATGGGTGTGTCGTTCATCGTATGTTAGAAATACCGATTATTAGCAGTGACTGAACGTTTGTCAATGTTGAAGCTCATTTGCCAGGCTTCAGTCCATTGGAGCATTCTTTCAGTTATCCGGCCCACTGTGAAAAAAGTTTGGTGACCCCTGGAGTAGATGATTGAGGTCTGATTGAATCGTCATTGTCTCTTTCGGTGAACGCTCTGTGATGGTTTCATGTCGAATTTGTTGATTTCACTGATTCTGACGTCACGATCGTTTATGTAGATGATGAAGAGAAGTGGGCCTAAAACGCCTTATGGAACTTCTGGTGTTACATGCGCCAGATTACTGGCATGATCAAGAATTATCACTCTTTCAGTGCGACCGGTGAGCCAGTTTTGTATCCATCGAATGGAGTGGCCTCTTATTCCATATGCCTCCACTTTGGCCATTAGTCTCTCATGCGGAACTTTGTCGAAGGCTTTTTGAAAGTCTTCGTATACAAGGTATACGGCCTTCGTACAGTTAATATATGCGGTTTACTTCTCCAAAAAAGGCGAAGAGGTTTGTAAGGCAACTATGTTTTTCCCTAAATCCATGCTGGGTGTCAGTGATTTTAGAAACTTCAAGACATCTCAAGCTATGAAGTTCTTTTCCCTTAAAATTGCCGCAACTTGGAACCAGCTGCCAGAAAACATAGTTTCTGCTGGCACTGTGAATACATTAAAAAAACGTCTCGACAAATATTGGATTACGAACCCCAGTATTATAACATAGATTAATGCATATGACTGAAATGCCTGTGCGTGAGTGAAGAGCGTGTACGTGATTGAATTGACTTACGGGATTAAGATGTACGTGCATGATTGATACCCTTACTGTAGACGGCATGGAACTTGGGTATCAACCCAAGAATGGGCCAAACGGCTCGTTTCTATTGTTTTATTTTATTCTATTCTAATCAGGTTTTGGGCTTGGCGGTATTTTATTATACGGACTTCGAGTAATCTTTCAATTGTTTTAATGACAGATGTAAGGCTGATTTGGCAATAGTTATTGGGTGCGTGTTCGTTCCCCTTTTGTAAATAACATTTGTCTTCTTCCAACCCGCCAGAACGATCCCAGTTTTGAGCAGTAATGATATAGGGTCTCAGTTCGTGACTCAATTTGGTTACCTGTGAGTTTACAAGGTCTAGGTACTCGTAAAAAAGAATTTTACCGCAAAAAGGAGGGAAAAGATTGCAGTGTGAACTATCTATTGTCGTTTGAGTTGGTATGCTTGGGCAGGTGGGGAGGCCGCAGCCGGTTCATGATAATTGAACTAGGCGTTAGAATGAGTTGTTTGTTTCGTGTTGCTGATCGTAAATGTTTGTTATTTAATGTTTATCTTGATGGACTGAAACTTCTGGTTAACCGTAGAAGGGTCTGACGTGTTCATTCCGATAGGTCAGCAGCAATGGGAAGAAATTACCGGTAAATTTGCAAGTAGTACCTGTGCAGATTTTGTTACTTCTACCTTGAATGGGATGTATGATCGGGTAGAAATTAGAATAGAACTAGACAGTTCTCGGGGTGAATTCCATGATTTAGATTCGACAATTTGAAATTATGAAGATGAACGTATTAAAGATTTATGATGAATTATTGTATTTTGAATATTTTTTTATTAATGTATACAGAACAACCATTCTGTATCTTATCTAATGATAACATGGTCCAGATAGTACCAATTGAAATTTCTTGATTTAAGTGATTAAATTAAGGATCTATGAAATTAAATCCATTTTTCAGTTTTACCCGTGGTACCATCAAAATCAGAATATTTTTCTTAAATATATAAAAAACTTTCATTTTGTATCTTACCTAACAATAACATGGCCGTGTAAGAGAAGAAAGTTAATAACCGAACAACTGGCGTGTTTTATAGTGATCCGGTGCCTTTGGTATCCAGAATACAATGGTTGTAATACATGCATACCAGTTCTGATTTCAGTTCAATAATTTTTCTTCAGTAATAGATACGAAGTAATGGGACGGACGCACACAGATGCAGCAAAATAGAGATACTGAGTCGATTATATATGTATGTAGATACTCCCATGGTATGCAGGGTGCAAGAAGGCAGTGCGGCGAGTGGTGGCGGGCAGGAGGTGCTGCGGGTGGCAGGTGTGTCCCGCCTGCGCGCCACCACCTCAGGTGGCAGGAAGTAATGGGACAGACACAGATAGAGAGGGAGATACATAGTCGATTATATATGTAGATGAGGCAACAGAAACGAGCTGTTTGGACCAATCTTGGGTTGCTACCCAAGTCTCCATGCCATCTAAAGTAAAGGCATCAATTATGCACGCACACCTCAATCACGTAAGCCAATTGTCACGTACACGCTTTTCACTCGCGCACCGGCATCTGTCACGTACATGTATCACAGTCATACACTAGCCCTAGTAGTTACGGACGTAAAATTGGAATTATAATCCTGGGGGATTCGTAAGCCAATATTTGTTTCGACAATTTTTGAATGTGTCCACAGTGTCAGCAGAAACTATGTTTTCATGCAGCTGGTTCCAAGTTGCGGCAATTTTGACGGAAAACAAGTTCATAGCTTAGGAAGTCTTGAAGTTTCTCTGAGGTCATGCTTTTATACGATACTAAGAGGTAAGAAATTGCGTTCCTCGTACGTTGTGATGCTGAAGCATGAGGACCTTGGTTTCGATCGACTGTCTGCGTTATGTTGGAGCTCGGTGCACCGAACAGCAGGATAAGTAATGTAATGTGTCTAATAATCAGCACTTTGTTTTTCAGTGTAGAAGTCTATGGACGCGCAGAACTAGTACTGTTCAGCATAAGGAGAGTATGCTGTTCGCAGACTGGTAGTATTTTTGTGTAACAGCTGTTTCATTGATTTCCTGAGTGTCGAGTTTAGGTATCCATTTGGAGATCGTGATTTACACGAGGCACAAAATTCATGGTAATGATTCATGCAACTTGCGTTTTTAGAGTATATTGTTCGGTCAAGTGCTCCAATGTGTTATTTGTCCACCAAGTGGCATCTGACTTTGGGCTTGGTAGAGATTGCTGTAGAAAGAAGCAATTACACTGGTCTGCGATGTTTTCAAGGTTTGACATAAAATACCTGATTTTAGGCCAGTTTTTTGCACTGAATTCAAAAATCATGGTCGTTTTACTCTATCAGATCAGGTGAATGAAATATTAGCATACTAAAAATATCCTAAATTCAGATCTATTTGTACGTGAATAAAACGAAATGTTGAAAATATTAGACTGATTTATTCACAGAACGCTCACAATATTTTTTGAATAGATAGCAAGAAGAGTATAATGAACTGAGGAAGCTACTTGAGGATGAATGGTCTCTTCAGGGACCTCCGTTTGTGCTGAGCAGTCAGCCAGAAAGTTGACCTATTGGCCTAGATTGGTCAACTTTGATGGTGTTCTTCCATGACACTGATATCTTGGTGAAAGCGCTCACCCTGTTCTTCGCTGAAGTCTCCACATTTCTCTGGAAAATAGTCCAGATGAGACTGGAGGAAGTGCATTTTCACTGACATACACGCAACAAGTTGGCGGAAATTCTCCATTAACTCATCAACCACCTTATGACACTGAGCACTGCTGTGGTTACCAAGGAAGTTTGCAATGACTGACTTAAGGGACAACCAGGCAGAGAGTTCAGCAGGATTCAGTGCATCATCAAAACTAGTATCCTTGATGAGTTCCTTTATTTAAGAACCATCAAATATATATGCTTTAATTTTCTCCATGCGTTTTCGTTGAAACTTCCGATCAAGGAAAGCAAATCCTCCACTTTTCCTGTCCAATGCCTTTACAAAGTTCTTCATGAGACAGAGTTTAACATGGAAGGGTGGAAGCAATATCTTGCTCAGTTCAACCAGACACAACGTTGTGTGATCCAGGTTTTAATCCTCGTCTTGATGGCCACTTTTGTCTGACATAATACAGGTCATCAGCATGGCTATCCCATAAGCACAGAAAGCATAGATACTTTGTGTAACCACCTTGAAGTCCTAAGATGAGTCAAACAACTTTAAGATCACCACAGATCAGCCATTTATGTTTTTGGTAGTTCAGAGCAGACAACAGCCGTTCCATGCTTCTGTGGGATTATTTCATTTCAACTGAGTGCCCAGCAGGGATCGATGAAAACTTGTTGCTGATATTCGGCAGAACTGTTTTGAGACTTCTGTTAGATGAGTCGGTGAAAAGTCCCCATTCCATAGCATCATAATTCAGACCAAGTAATTCAATCAGGTCAGAAATATTCCAACAGTAGACCAGTGAAGATGGTTCATCGAACACGAGCAATTTTCTAAATTCTCTCTCACGAACCCGATATCAACAGAATGTTCCTAGCGCGAGTAGACGTTTCTCGTAGACGAGAACCCAGTAGATGGACCGACTATTTTGAGAGGTTCAAGTCTCGTGTCAGGTCATTGAGTTCGGCTTGGGTCAAGGGCACCGGTTGGTCGACCTCTTCTGACCTGTATTGATCACACTTAGCTGTATCAATCATGTCACTAGATTCGGAATCAGAACTAGATTCGATGATGACATTAGGCTCAGGAACAGGAACATCGGGACCATGGGGGGACTGGCTTTATGGCAGAAGGAACATCAGGGTATTGAACATGATGCTTGTTCTTGCGATTGATGCCTTTTAGATTTGTCATACAAAAGTAGTACTCTGTAACGTGATCTTTCCCTTCCCTCCAGGCCATTGGGACATCAAATGGCATATTCTTTCTTTTCTTGTTCCTCCAATCCCGTAAGTTCTCTACACATGTTTTGCAGCGGATATGAAGAGCGGATAGCTTATCCTGGTCCTCTAGTTTGACTCCAAAGTGAGCGTGATGCGCCTTCTTCACAAAATCCGTGATTTTTGCTTGACGATCTGGAACAGCGGTGGCCAACCTGCGGCGCATTAAACGATTAATGATGGCGCATTGCCTTTGTGCTGGAGGGGATAATTTAATGTTTTTAATGTTTAATACTCATGTACCCGCATGATTTTGTGTAAAATTGGCGTATCTGATCTTATATTATAGGGCAAGTGGCGCATGATATGAAAAAGGTTGGCCACCTCTGGTCTGGAAGAACCACATGTCCTCAGATAAAACAGAACCTTTGAGGATGGTTTTTATACTTCCGATCTATTTTTCTAGATCTGAAAAGAGAAATAGAATAATTATTAAAGGTTACCCATGATCCTGTTTTGCAAAAGCAAAACCCATAAACGCTCGGCTTGCGATATTTTAGAAAATATACTGGAATGGAAATAGACTATACCTTAAAAACCAGACCTGACCCAGAAAAATAAAGTATTTTGAATTCAGCGTACAAAAAAGGTCCTAAATCAGTTGGAAAACCCTTGACCTTTTCAAAAAAGTTTTGAAATGCAGACCAGTGTTATCAGAGAACGTGAGCTTATTTGGAGTTAAATTCTGCGTGCGCATCAAGGTATAGAAGATGAGTGATGGATGAAACTTGCCATGCCGAAAATTTCTACTGAGGCATGGGCATTTGGGGAAACAAGAAAAAAATTCAACTTCAAGTTACTTCGATGGCCTGTTTTACTCTGGTTAATAAACTGAACTGGAAAGAAATGGTAATATTTGAAAGAGTGACTTATTTAACATACATCACAATTTTGACACGCATGGACAGTGGCAAATAAAATAGCCATTCAGTTAGACAATTGGAGAATACAGAACACGTGAGGAATGATTGAAAGGAATAAACAAATGCATACGAATATAACAAACAGGAAAAGGTATGTTTAAATCCTAACTTAGTTACCATGCAATTTACAGCAGATCTCAGAGCAAAGCCGTCCGGGTGTGTAAAGTAAAAAGATCTGATGACAGAACTTCTGCATGAAATGAATCTCTCGCTGTACTTAAATCCTGAGTCCACTCGCACGAGCGTAGCTTACTTTAATCCGTAAATGAGAGTCCATCCCTGGCGGGTCAGAGTACACTCGAAAACATCTATAGCAGGAGCATTCATTAAGACTTTCTGCAATTACACGGAACAAATCTGAAACACATTAATAAATTAGTATTCTAGTAAACATGGTTTACCATCATGATAAAAGGAAAGCGTGCTTCTAAGTATAGCCAGCAGGAGGATCTAAGGCTTGAGCCTGTGCTAGTCCCGACCCCTTGATGCTCAGAGCAGCAGTTGTCACTGCAAGACTAGCAGCGTTGGCTGAAGTGACGGCGGCTGCAGCGGCAGCGTTAAGCTCTGATACAGACTCCTGCCCTAGCTCTTCCGTCTGCAAGACAGATTGAGGCTGCTGCTGGTGATGGCGCTGGTTAATGGTGCGTTCGTCTATGCTCAGGCTGACGATGTGCCGCCCCGGCACCATGGCCAGGCCTAACATCCGCGCTTCTTCTTCTCCGTCTGCAATGAGAATAAATTCGTATCATGTTCATAAAATGGAACAGCAAACAATACAAGTTGACAATCCGACACACAAAATATAAAGCTGAGCAAACTAACTCTCGCACAAAACATAGAATAGAAAAACACAAATACCACACACATTTGATGGAGAAAAACTCGTCAACGCACAGGTTAAGATATACCAGCATTTACATCATCGAAACTTCATATTGCTGTACAGTTTCGAAGATTTTGAGCATCATTAGTTATCTGTGTTAGAAGCATATTTAAGTAGCAGTAAAAACGAGCAAACGAAGAAATTAAAAAAAATTGACTAAGTTTTCAGTTAACAGCTCCCATATCAGTTTGCAAATTTCATTTTATAAAATTGTATAGAACATGAGTGAAGAATACATCACCTCGTCACTAGCAAAGAGTGAACGAACTATCTGTTTTACTGAGAACATTTTTCTTTTAATATAAACGATAGGTCTATGCTTATAGAACCACTATTTCAAGGGAAAAATCCTAAAACATTGAAATCTGATAGAGAATGAGCTTTATGCTTTCAGTGTGAAAACTAATGCCGGGAAGAGGGTGTACCAACCGTGGACTTACGTGCAAATTTCCTCCGTTATGCTCAGCTATTCCAGTAGAATTGTATCATGACGTCGTACGAACGATGATGGGCACGACACAAAGTATAAAATAATGACCAATAAGGTGAGCTTGCACATAAGTGGTAAAAATACCGTTTGGCGAGAAGTATGAGTGAGACAGTGGCTAAAGACGAGTTGAATCACTCACCCAAACAACACTAACTCAAAGTCGAACATCTTAGCGCTTTCTGAGTGAGAAACATGCCTGGTGGAAGATCTGTGATGACTTATGACACACAGAGAAATGGCAGTGATTGCGCTCTCTCTCTCTCGCTCTCTGATTACTCACCAGAGGCAAGATATGCCACCAGGAGTCATCAAGTACTCAGGTCAGTCATTCTTCGTCGAGTTAAATCATGGGTGCACACTTTGAAACATTTATGAACCATATTATTTCCGTACGCTTCTCTGATTTAATCCATCAACGCTATGATATTGCTCCAACACGACTTCTCCCTCAATTTTGATGAACGTCCTATATTTTGTTTACTAGTGTTTTATTGTCTCTCTTTGGTTAATTCCTCTCAGGGGCCTCAGCCCCAACATCACAATTTATCTATCTCATTCCTCAACAAATAATGTTCCCATTGTGTGTTGGAGTATTCAAGTTTAGCCGGATATAAATAATTCCCTTTGTTTAATAACAAAAACTAGAGTGCATTTAGAACTACACGTCTAACATTAGGCAGTACTCAAAACAGACCACTCGTGAATACAGAAACAAGGATTTTTACACTATAACACTGCAAGATCAGAGGGACGCAGTTTAACGTGTCCATTATACACAATACTAAAAGTATTCATTGATACCTGAGCAGACTCCACACTAATACCTGAAGTATATTATTATTACTGCACACAGACGTTACTCCTTTTCCTTGAACAAAATCCTCAGCAGAAAAAGGGGACGTTAGGATAAACTAAAATCGAACGATATTTTAACTAATCCATTAAAACACATCCAATACGATACTCCCCATACCATCTCTACCTTAACCGTCATGCAATGTCAAGCCGTCGCGTACCATTCGGAAAAATGCTCAGTCCTAACAATACCTAACAGTACACATACATTATTAAACGGAGCTAAAGATCTAGTCTGACCCCGTTAAATTCCGTGTTTTCTGCGCAGTGCAGGTTTCCTAGCCTAACAGAGCAGAGAAAGAGCAAAAAATAACCCATCGTTGCCAACACCAGCTACCCAACAGTCACTTTATTTTGGAAATCATTCGGCAAATATATGTACGACACTATTGTAACATATCTAACACGCTTATCAGCAACTCGGAAACTTTAAGTTTGTCTTACCTTCACCAGTTCTTTTACAACATTCTATTGTCCTCTTCACATTTCTCTCTATTACTGTTGTTCAATAATGAATTTTTTCGTTCTCTTCTATTTTCTTTACACCACGTTTTTAAATTCTATATTTATAAGCATAACTTTTTTATTCTCCTAAGGCTTACCTCTTTCTGCTCCTGATGTACCCATCTCTTTACTACACAACTGACCAACAGTCTGACCATATTCTACCCAGAGCAGATCAGAATGAGCAGTAGAAGATAACCCTACGTACCGGTGTGTGTCTGAGGGAGGTGCTCGGTGCACGATGAAAGAATGATGTTGGTGTCGCGGTCAGTACACACGAAGGTGCCCACCAGCGTGCGTCCGTCGCTCAGCACTACACTCACAAGGGCGTGCAGCCAAGATCGTAGCTTCGCGCGTCCGGGACTATCCTGCGGGCACCTTGTTATAGTATTCTGATGTTCACGCGTGTTCAAATGTTCTTTCATACATACTTTTTCTCTGCTAGATTTACATTTAAATACCTGTCTTTCTATTTCCGTCATATTCCTCTTAGGATATTTTTAATACATGAAATCTCCTACGTATAAACTTTCTTCATCTGCATTACCCACTGATTAGGTTTATTGACCGTATTCGAATATTTGACGTTTTTCAGCTCATTTCCATAGTCTCTTCATCTCATTTACAGGCAATATCGAAGACCGGGCATAAGCCCTTAAATTAAGAGGCATAATTTTTCTTGCTAAAGTCAATCTTATATCATCTCATCTGAATATTCGAAACGTTTTTGTATTTGTACGTGGGCAGAGTAAGTTTTTGATTTTTGGAGTGGATTTTGAATACGTATTTTTACGTAAAATATTGCTTAATATTTTAAAATTCTTAAACTCAGTGAATAAAATGAGTGTTCAATCATCATCGCTCTCCACTGCAAAATAATAAAAAAAAGATACTAGGATATTAAAAGCACAAAAAATAAATGATTGGCTACTCAATAAACAGATTAGAACCCATAATCAGCTTTTTAAAAATATTATCTTCCAGTACCGTAAATATATTGAAAAATCATTTTGCCCAATACTGGATAAAAAAATTCCCCTGCACTATAAACTGTTAACTAAAAGTTTGGTAGGAACTTGAAAGGGAAAGAGAAAACAATAGATATTCACATACGCGCAATCAGTTGAACCGAATCAAAATCATTCTTGTGTCTCAAACCATACTCCTTAGTGTACTTTATCCAAGAAACATCAGTACAGTAACAACAAGAACAAAAACCATGAAAAGAGAGGGTAACGATTCTAATATTACTGATGATATAAAAAGATTTGTAAGCCATATGATTCTACGCGTATGAAACATATATTTCTCAATTTCTTAACGTTTAAGTGAAACTACTGATACTTGAACATGAAGATTGATGACTCTAAGTATGACTTGAACCCATATCTCTTATTTTTCCCTTCACTTCCTATGGAGATGCAGCGGGCTTTAGCACGTACTGACTATAGTAAGCGAACACTGGTGGTATTGTAATAGCAATGGTACATTAACCAGTTTTATTTTCCCTCCTTTACTTGAACTCTGCTTCTATGCTTGATTGGTGTCTGACAGAATTAAACATTAGATGGCATTACAAGTACAAACTAAAGAAAGGCCAGCTCGGTTCGTTCCTGTTGTCAAATTCGATTGTATTTAACCCTTTCAGGCTCATACTTTTGATAGAAAGAAATTTGTAACATGCTCAAATATTTATAGATTCATATATTCCTTTACATTTATGATGGTAGTACAAATTTTGAGCTCCCGAGCAGCGAAGGAACTCAATTTTAAAAAATGGTATGCATTCTGTACCACCAAGCATTAAATATCACCTCTTCCGAGGTATGAAATGTGTACCATCAGACTTGAAAGGGTTAAAGAATTATGAAGTGGAGATCGTCCTCGAAGTACAGGGTGTCTCAAAAAAATGTACTCACCCTTTAACCGTTGCTAACATGCTGTCTTCTTTGTGTTGCAGGTGTGAGGTTCGAACCTGTGCGAACATGATTAAATGTGATTAAAGAATCATGTTCGCAAAGGTTCGAACCTCACACCTGCAACACAAAGAAGACAGCATGTTAGCAACGGTTAAAGGATGAGTACATTTTTTTGAGACACTCTGTAGTAGCTCCCCAACTGCCGTGCTCGTAAGGTGATCAAAGCTGCCCAAACGAGGGTAAAGAGAAATCCAAAATCCATACGAAAAAATTGGCGAGACAATGATTTGAGTGAAGGAGCGTAAGAACATCATCAGAAGTAACCTGAAACTGTCCATTTCAAATTAAAATCAGTTACACACAGATATCTGAAAGAAAAAAACCTATCACAATTCCGATTCGATTCAACTATCAGAACGAGAGTGATGCAAAAAATTCAGAGGCATCCTTGAGCACATACGGAACGGTTTCAAGTGTGAAAAGCTCACTTACTGATAGGGTATGAGCTACTACATCCAATATCAGGAAATCTCTTGTTTATGTTTTACAAGGGGACGAAAGGAACTTGCTCGCTCGACAATTGTTGACTACATTCTTATAAAAAGTCGTTCACTTTTCTGTAGACAAAGTGTTAGTGACGTCAGAGCTATTTTCTAGTTTTGGAACAGATAATTGAGACCACCATTAAACCAACAGTGAACAAGGACTTTGAGGACAAAATCAAGGAGCAGAAACGATCACAAAAGAAAGTTGACTAGTTCAAAAATTGGATGTCTATCCACGGAAATATTTAACATTGAACGATACCATTGCTGACAATGATCAGAGAGACAGAAAATTTTTGAATAGGTTGTTTAAATATGCATACTTTTTACTACATATATACGGGGATTCACTACCACAAACACGGGCAGAGGGAGCTCGTGAAACTAGGTAAGTAGTCCGTCTAGGAGAAGGAAAACTCCAAAACTAAATCACGCCTTCCTCCACGTAGGGGTTGGACATGGGGCTATAAACTCTGTTCTGAAAAAAACTTTGTAACGGAAAGAGTAATACTTTGTTGCTGCCCCTCATGCCTGGCCGGCATAAGGGCATGAGAAAGAGGTGAATGCAACAGAAAAGTAAACATATAACTTATCTAACTATTGCACAAAACTAAACCCACTTTAGTCTCCTGACACATTAGATAATTCTATGACGAGTAGCTAAAATACCATTGAGGAGTTAATTTTTCATTGTACCCTGAGGACAGGCCTTATCAATCATCTGCAGTGTAGGGCAAAAATCCAGCATGTCCTCCAATAACAGTTAAGTCCAAAAGATACCTCGAAGGACAATCCTCCTCAATGCACAAATCTCACCCGCACGGACACAAATTAATTTTCCAAAGATAACAGATCTGAATTTACTCAAAATTTAGCGGTCACACGATGTTATATTAATCTAAATTTATACTATTACAATAAGAACCGTGTCTGTCCGTGTGTAACGCTCCACCAAATTTCATTGTTATAAAAACATTTGACCAATTGATATGCGTATTCGAATTAGTCGTAAATCAAGAACAAACATACCTTTTTAATTTCCATTATTTCTATGAGTACATTATAATAAAGATTACTGAATATAGTCGATAATTATTTTAAAATAAATGTAAATTGCTTTTCTATATTATCAAATTAATTAAAAAATCTACATTAGACTATTTTTAAACCATGTCTCGTGGATCCTGCCATACTTCATGAACATATTAGGAATAACAATATTAAATGGTCATGTACTATACCCGTTGGCTTAGTTTAAATAAAGAGCACAATATTTTATCATTCTTATGATCAACACCTCTATACTGAGACCATGTGATCTCATGTGGTCCAGAATGCTAGGCACCAGGAAGGGCTGAATGGCGGAGATTCATTGCTGCTCTATGGACAACCTGAGCGCCGAAGAGAACTAAGAAGTTATTATGAACAAAGGAAAACTCCTGCCTTGTCACATAGAGAACTGACCTTCTTCTCAATGGGAGTGGTCTGCTCGGAGGTGGAGTCTTGGGACTTGGAAAGCACGCCACTGCACTGGCTGGGAGCGCGGCTGGTGGGCAGGCTGGGTCGCGTCGAAGGCCGCGCTGGTGTGTTCATCGTGCTCCACTTCGATCTCTAGCAGCGCCCTCTCAGATTATTGAATGATCTAATCCCTTTATAATGATATTCCTCTTATCGTTGATGACAATTTTAGGGTGTCATAGTAACGAGTACCTCAAATTAGATCTAAAGTTAAACGAGTTCATGCAAAATGAGAATTATAGCTACACTCAAGATCTACGCGGTTGGAAAAATGGAAAAAAAATATTTACTGCCCATTTCTGTACGTTGCTTGCACACTGCTTTAGATACTCAATATGAGTAAAAACTTTGGAAATGCCGCCAGTCACGCAATACAAACAGGTTACTTATAGTAGCTTTCGGGTGGCGGATGTCGATGGACACCAAACGCAAGTTCAATTCAACGAGGGTGAAAATTCATTAATTCTCGATCAGTTTTAGTATTTATCTATTGGTCTTAATAAAATTTTACAAGGGATTAAATCTTCTCCTGAAACTGAAAAAACACCTGAATTCTAGAAGCAGGCAGGCCACTATCGACATGAAGCGACAAATCCAGTAGAGCATATTCCTCAATTACGTTACTCAATGTCTGCGTGCTAAGCAATTATTCCGGTCATGATAAGACTACATCATAAGGCTCAATGTTAAAGCCAAATCTTTCAATTTTTCAATGTTAATTTTTGGTACACCAGGGCAACATGCATCATATTTACTAGGTTAACCGATGTCCCATCATCAATAAGCCTAGAAATTTGAAGCATAAGTGTAAAATTTTATCGCGAATTCAATATTCTTCAACAAACTAAACTGTATGATAGTATTGAAAATTTTTACGGTCAATGTTTTCATAACTTCGTCATGATCGAGGATATTATTCGTATTCCTACCATTATTCTTCTTAATTATTATACTACATATGCGCGTAGTAAGTGCTCTAGCTCCATTAAACATAGGAAATTAACAACCTTCTTTCAAAATGAGTGATAACCGTGACAAAGAACATATCAACTAGGTGAGAAAAGAAGAATTGAAATTCAATACCTGCCTAACTACAAAATTCAACAAAAGAAATACCAAAGAACTGGCATTGTACTGGGATGCGTTTAACTACTCAAAATATTAACCATTTGTGAATGCACAGAATGAGCTTGCCTCGACACCTCAATTCATTTTAGGATGGTGGGGGTCATAACAATTGTGAAATCATCAAATAACCAATTCTGTGATTGACAATTGAATTACGAGGTTGTCTGTGTTTCAAATGCTAATGTGAGTCCAGAGGTGGCCCACCTTTTGCATATCATGCGCCACTTGCCCTATAATATAAGATCAGATGCACCAATTTTACACAAAATCATGAGAGTACATGAGAGTATTAAACATATTAAAAAACAATTTATTCCCTCCAGCACAAAGGCAATGCGCCATCATTAATCGTTCAATGCGCCGCATGTGCCGCAGGTTGGCCACCACTATGCGAAACCATCCACAGTGGACGGTGGAAAGCTTCTCTGTTTCACTTAACCTGCGCGTGAGTGTGTTCAGCACTGCATGCCGGTGCTACACAGGAGGCGCTCAGAGGTGCCGGGGGTCGCGCCACTGCCCCCTACAGGATGCTGGTCCTGCCTCCTGCGGCTTCAACTTACGGTCCAGGATGCCAAATACGCAAAATATACGAGCCGTCAGATCAGCATAATGCGAGCACGTTAGATATCAGACCAGCATGAAGCGAAATACCAGATCAGCATGGTAGGAATAGGTCACTTCAACATGCAGTGAAATGACGGATCACCATGACACAGGCTTCAACACAGGACAAAAACAGAAAACGTTGATTAAAAAGAGGAAACTCGTGATATACGCACGCATGCGCCAAAATCCCACTGTATAATAATACAGTTTGTTGCTTGCTTGGTCCGTCTCTGTCACGCTCTTAAGGATTTAGATAGGACAAAATTCGGTAGGGTATACATGTATTCTAAGCATTGTATTGTGGATACCAAACGCACATCCTTCAACGTGGAAACTCCTTCGCAAAGCCCGCGTCCATTGGGAAATTAAACGAAAAAATCCGTAAAAAAACGTGAATTTTCACGGGTGGGTATACTAGTGTCACTAATAAACATGTGAAAGTCGACTCCACCGCTACTCTTCGACTGCAAGTTGCCAAGTCTACCGTCACGCAGCGGTTTGATGCAGGCACACTGGCCTGCACTCGGCCGTGGCAGAGCGTCCGATGAATAAGATCGACCCCAAACTCATTACAGAGACATTACCTCGTTAACAGTAACATCAATTTTGACGCACATTTCATTTTGTTATTACTGTTTTATGAGTTTAACCACCAGCTCGAACAGTTGTTAACACGAGCACGGAACATGTCAACTACATGAAAATTAAACAATGGTGTAGACCGATGAAATCTCACACACGCAGGAGGTAAATTGAACAGAACGACGGTCTTCCCCACGAGCGGGAATGAGAAGTGAAAATATTTCATGCATACCTGATAAACCTTCAAAATCATCGGTCACTCTCAGCGTACACGTAGCTCACCGCCAAAGGCCCCAGTTCATCTTAAAGACTGATTGACGACTCGACTTAAATCCCATCCTCGTTCGCTTTATACAAGCTTGTCGTCGTAGTGAAACATCCCTAGCTTTTATACGTGAAATGGAACATCCAACCGGGGCACAATAAACAGGTACACTCGATATGCAACTGAAATATCTGCCCGACAGGGCAACATCAGTATGTTGTAGACATCGCTTTATCTACAAATTTCAACTGGAAACTGGAAAATGAAACAAGTAGATACTCATTTAACATAGTTCATACATAGAAAAAAAACGTTAGCTGTGATTTGGAATGAAACAAGTAAGAGATTCGATAAAAAATATGCTCTATGTTGGCTTCGGGTACCGTATTTTCCGCACCATAGGAAGCACCTAAAATCCTTAAATTTTCACAAAAAATTGGCCATGCGCCATGTAATCCGGTGCGCTTTATGTGAGCACCAGATTCCAAAATCTGTGACAAATACCGCCATTTTTGTTTTAGCATTGTAAGTACAGAAATGAACTCCATAATTAAAGGTGTCTTATAATCAAGTGCGGCATTAGCATGATATGATGAACTAAATGGGTTGTAGAGCATACGAAAGCATGAGAAATTCAACGTATTCCCCTGCCCTGCTTTCACTCTGACGGGAGCAACACGCTAGCCAGATGAGGGTCACCAGTGTGAAGCCCTGTCTCGAAAGCCAGTGATATTGATGATAAAAAATTAAAGTATCTTCATAGGGGAGTCAAGTCATTTAGAGCATCACGAACTGAAATAGTACAAAATTCGAAGTAAATTAAAATATACATTGGTCAAGATATGAGAACATTTAAACTGGCAATTTAGTTGATCTCGATGGAGAACACTCAAAGGAACTTCTCACGTATGTCTCACACGTGCATAAGTGTAAAAAATTATGCACAACACAAACAGTCGTTGCGGAAACACACACGCACGTACTACCTATCCATTAGCGAATACAAGCATCCAGCATCTGCAGGCTTGAAACTGGCACTCTTCACCGCTGTAGTGCACGTAACTGACACTAATCCCATCTCTACATTAAACGTACAAAGATGATCAAAATACATACTTAGGAACACTGTCGAAATTCTTGCAGAATTTAGTAGTAATTGAATGAAATGAACACGAAGATTCAACAGAAAAAGACGTAATCATTAAATAAAACGAAATTTACGACACTATTTGTAACGACAGCACGGCTCTACATCGTTAGACTATCCCTGTGCTCTCCAACGAGCCATTGAGACTCCACACCTATGCTGTAAAGTGATGGTCTCTGTGTTCAGCTTAGCTTAGACATGAACAATCTAAACAACAAAATATTTACTTTGAAGCTTCAATATCACACGTACAAGCTCTATCTTACGCGTACCAACCTGGAACGAAAATTTGTGGCACAGTAAACTACAAACACAGAATACAACTACAAATCTTACAGCATGTCTTATGATGGTTTGCAAAAATACATCCTCAGAAATGTATGCAAATGAGGCTACTACAAAAGAAAGTAAAATGAAAATAAAAAATCTATTAATTCATTAATATTAATAAAAACAAGCATTGAAAAATGATTAAACAACTTAACAAGACTGGACTATTAGAATTCCAATATCGCGAAGGTAAGAGGCACACGAATCTCAGATTTCTACCTGCCAAGAAAATCTGAGAATCAAACGTGGCCGTCGAAATTCCATCCTCTTAACAATTTACTCAGCTAAACAAAACAGAAGTGTAGCATTAACATTTTAAATTCAATGAGAGATTAACAATTGAAATGTGAGGGCAGAAACAGTGTTTAACAGTTACTTCAGTAACCATCAGATAACAGTGTTTCACAATTAATACTGTACCAATTAGAGAACAGTGTTTCTTTATACTTACAGAACAAGGAAAACAAAGATCTTGAAGACCACTACCAATATATTCAACAACCATTTAATTCGAAGCTAGAAATCAGCAAATTTCGGTAATCGCCTTACGAGTATTCGTTGTACATTCTACATTTTTCCTTTTAAAGTAAAGACGTACTAAAAAACCGTTCAAGGCGCTACATCTAGAACTACACTTAAAATTTTAGAAAAATTAACCATCGATGAGTACTACCAAAAAACTAAGCCATACATTGTATCCACAACAACAAAGTTCATGACAGACTGATGTCCTTGCGTCACGAGCTTCTCCAAGGCACGCTAGTCCACAACAATATCCTTACAAGCAAGTCGTCTCAGGTCGACACTCTTTGGCGGGCCGAATGATCCACTGTCAAATTTACACTTGGGTCTTTCCATTGCAGATACATCAAGTGTTATTATAATTGCACTAAGCCTATGTACTAAACGGAGAGATATATTTTTGATAGAACAAACACCTCGTTATCTGGCGGGGACTAACTCCTTAAAGTGCCCAATTCCAGATAACAAATTAGAAGAAGTTTTCACTACGCTAGTGACTGAGGAACCGTTGTCAAAAATCCATGACGGATGAGAACCCTGCCATAGCAATATAATGGAATTCGAGAAGCAAACGCTAGAAATAAAGGGTCATAATGAGAGAGGCTCAATTTGATCAAGCGCAGTCCATATCACATAACTCGTTTCTCACTGAACTGTAGGAACTGAAGAACAGCGTTCACGAAGCGCAAGTTGTCACATAACTAACAGTGGCTGGAAGCAGAGTCGTCATGTGTGAGTATAGGGGACCTAGTACCTAACAGTGAGTATTGTGAGAGAGAAACAGAAGTGATCTAAGTTCATTTGCAGCGTTATTTTCTGCTCAAATAAATTTCTGCGTTGTAGGAGTTTCGAAAGAGTTGTTAGACTAGAACAGTAATTGTTCGTGAGGGGTGTGTTAAAATGACTGACCATGTCAGTGTGAGTTCATGTAGAGGAAAGGCATAATAACTTCATGACCAGTTGTCGAATATTTTCTAAGAAAAGAGCTGAAGCTTCATTGGAGAGCAGCGGCAGTAGCCATGAGACGCGGAGTTTTAGCGTCCTGCATGCGCCGGCGCCTTTCAGGGCTTGAATTGGGCCGCTTGTTGGCCGGCCTACTGAAGTGGCCGTTGGTGGTGGCAGGGCCACTCTGTACCTCCTTCGCCTCAGGGGTGTTCAAGCTATTTCGCTCCGATGTTAGGATCAACTCCGCCTCACGCAACATCACTGAGTCATCCTAGAGAATAATATTACAAGTTTTACTTCAGTAATTACAGTAAAAGGCCTGTTTTATTTAGATGACAGAAATTTACTGATAAATTATACGTAAAAACAGAGGTATATAAAAACATATTCCAAGAAATTTCATGGTAGGTAGCTCTGGTGATAAATCTACAACCAAGCAAAGGATATACTTAAAATAACCGTAATATTAGTGCTATACTCATATTTCTCATTACTGTTAATCTCATGGATTTAACTACTTAGTACAGGGTGACACAAAAAAACGGGAACTTTTTAACAATCCAATAAATCCAAGAGGAATGGAAGAAAAAGATTTCATTCATCGTAATTGAAACCTTAAAACATACCATTTAAGAAACAGAGATGAAATTTTCATTATTTAAAAATAACGTACCATAATTTTAAAAATTACATTCCGTAGATGAAAATGAGCAGGGGATCATAGTCACTGTCATTGCGAATCGTTTAGTGGAGAAGTTACAATCCTTCGTTACACCTAAATTAAATTATTTTCCACACGTTCAAGAAACCTGGTTTCAACAGGATGGAGCGACATCACACACTGCGCGGCAATCATTGGAGGCTGTGCGAGAATTGTTCTGTAACCGTGTGATCTCAAGATTCGGTAACGTTCACTGGTCCCTGAATCGACAGATTTGTTCGTTTGTGATTTTTTCTTGTGGGGCCATCTCAAGAGAAAGCGTACACGACTCGACCAAGAACTCTGGATGAGTTAAAATAGAAAATTCAGGATGAAATGAAGGGTGGACAGCACTAGTGGACTACTTGCATTTTTTCCCTTGGTAAATATAATATATTTTCCGCGGGAAAAAATGCAAGTAGTCCACTCCCGTGCTGTCGCTAACACAGCGCTGACAGAGGTGATTACGATCCAGTAGTTTACTATATGAAGGGTGGACAGCACTAGTGGACTACTTGCATTTTTTCCCGTGGGAAAAAATGCAAGTAGTCCACTAGTGCTGTCCACCCTTCAAATGCACAGTATCCCAGCTGAGATGTTGCAGCAGTCAATGAGTAATCTCAAGAGCAGATTTTAAGAATGCATTCGTACAGAACACCATCTACGGGACGTAATTTTTAAATAAGAAAAATTTCATCACTGTTTCTTAAACGGCATGTATTAAGGTTTTAATCACTATGAATGAAATATTTTTTTCCACCACTCTTGGTTTTATTTTGATTGCATTAAAAAGTTCCCGTTTTTTGTATCACGGTGTACAAGAAAAAGTTCACTACAAGTTTGGCAATCACACAGTGTCAGTCTCACTCCCATTCGACTGCCTAAGATTAGGATAATAACTCTTGTTCAGTTTTCTCAAAGAACATCAAGCTAACACAATATCAGTACCGTATCAATCCGTTTATTGGATGGAAACAGTTTAAATTTAAAATTTAGACACCTAGATACTAGTTGAAGAAAACCACATATCATCAGGAATAAGGAAGTTTAGGAAGAGTAGAATAGAATAGAATGAGGCTATAGGAACGAACCTTATGGCCCATTCTTGGGTCGAATAATTACTTCGATAATTATTTGGTTGTTTACCCAAGTCCCATGCCGTAGTAAAGGATAATAAAAGGCTACCTTGAACCATGGATGCTGAAGCGTCTGCCCTGAGTCGTAGCGTTCTTGAGGGTTGACGACAAGCAGCTTGCAGATGAGGTCTTTGGCCTGCTGTGACACAGAGTCCCACACCGGTCTTCTAAATGAGAAGTTGCCCGAGCGAATGAGGTAGCGCTGGTTGAACTGGTCTTGGTCGTAAAAAGGTGCGTAGCCCGCCAAGCTGTGCAAGTAAATGTCATCAAATGAGGGCATGTCGATTGAAACTGCATTTCAACATTTCAAGAGCATTCAAAAAAAATGTGATATTGCATTCAATACTTTACTAAATGTTCATTTGAGTATCTTAGAGTTATATTTTTCGAGAAATATTAATGTATCACGTCACTCCATAGGTGATGTTCGATTTTAAATGCATCTGAAATTTAACACTATTTTTGAATGGCTACGGGCAACAAGTAATATCTATATTTTTGCAATTTTATTTTACCGCAACATGTAATAAATTTCAATAATTATAGCCCTTTAAAATGGAAGCAACTATAGAGCATTTGAAGCACTTGATACTTCAGTAGTTTAAAAAATTCAAATCTGCAGTAGAAATGACATTCATCTAGCCTATCGAGGAAAATGCCTGACTATGACGACCAAAAAATCCAGTTTTCTCCATGCTTTCAACACATGATTGGCGAGGATTAAGACACCTGCAAACTTTTACCTATTGGGGAACCCAAAAGGACGTCGTGTACTGCACGCTACATTGGTAGCCTTACACAAGCAGTTGAAAACGCAAGTGCTGTAATTCCACCAGACACTTTAATCGACGCTGCCCAAACAATAATTCTAAGAACACATAAATGTCTGGAAGCTAATGGACAACACTCTGAACATCTCTAGTAATTGTAGAGGCCAAGGGGAACTAGTGTTAATGTTGTAACAGCGAAGTAATTTTTTTCAATGAAATACATATACATGCATTTTTTCCTGAGGTGGGTATACATATTTTTGGCAAACCCTGAATTTTCAAATGCGCCTCAAAAAACTTACATGTTCGTGGTGTTAAACTTTAAAATATTTAACAAAACCTATCCGGATCTACCTGCAAGAAGTTTTACGTACCAGACAAAGACAACGACACCGAAGCTCCAGAGGTCGACCTTCTTAGTGTAGGCTCTTTGGTTGAAGTCAAGTAACTCTGGTGCGATGTACATCTGCGTGCCACAGAAGGTGCTCATTTGTGAGGCGTCCGCTGTCAACTTGGACAGACCGAAGTCGCTGAGCTTCACGCAGCTGCGTATGTCTTCTCTAGCCAGCAGGATGTTCTCAGGCTAAAATAGCACAAAATTACGTACTACTAGGATTAAAAATTAAGTCAAAGGGCCGGTAATGACAACAAGAAACCAAGATAGCATATTTTTATTTAGAACACTAGAGAATTCGTCCAAGTATGAATAAAAAAAGTTTGGAAGAATCTGAAGCAATAATTTGGATCAAGTTTAGGGAGAATATGGTTCCTGCTCTGAAAGGAGAACTGCTGACCCACTGAAAGATAGGGCAGACAGCGTCGTACCGCCCTACGAGAACCCGACATAAAAGTTCGTTCAATGAAGAGCAAACATCTGTGGATCACCGAAGATTTTGAGTGAGCTAAGTAAATAATTTAAGTTTGATGTCATAAATCAACTAGCAATCAATTAAATTATTATCAATTAACAATCAATTCAGTTTTTACTAATGAACAATCAATTTAGTTATCACTTATCAATCAATTTAGTTTGCATCACTTATCAATCGATTTAGTTTTAATCAAACATGAACCAATTAGTTTCATCAACTAGCAATTCATTTTTGGGTTAAGCTCTTCATCTTTATTATATTTGCAGGCTGAAAAGTTGTCTCAAAATTCCGAGAGAAAAATATCACAGGTAATCGCACGTCGAAAAAATTGGGTGACATGATTCTTTTAATCGGAGAAGAGCGTAATCTTGGATTCCACAACGACCACCTAGACGCTGCCAACTCGCAAAGGTATAATGACTCCCCAGGGCTCAGCCGTCTTGATCTACTCCATCGTTTTAGATTAAAGGCAGATGAATTTGGTCTCTGATTGAAGCAGTAGTGGAGAGGACGAAGATGAAGAGGAATCTTAGTATACGGAATAGCAATTCTGCTCACAGATGCCGAGGGACGAATCGGGGCTCGTAACTACAGCAGTTCTTCCATAGGGGATGGCCTGTGCTTAAATACCAGAATCACTTGAACAAATGTCAAACGTCCTTGTTCGTATCCATCACTTACGCAGGGCTAAATAAATAAGGATCGCTAGTTGGACTTGAATTGCTGTTGAAATATGATCTTCCAAAGGCCGTCTTCGATTAGCGTTTTCTTGAGGCTTAAAATTCGATTGACCATGACATTTCGGAAGGATACGATTGTCCCATCTTAGACTCATCGATTGGATGCTCAGTGTCATTACGGAGTGAATTAAATTGTTGAATATTTAATTGGCATTGTTTTTACTGTTTTGTTTCAAGGTACTGTTTAAATTTTTTCTCAACAAAGATGTTTTACATAAGAAGCTAAAAACTGTTCTGCGATGGGTCTAAAGAAATTCGGTCGAAATGTATGTTCCGAAAAATCTTACACTGGTCAGTCCGGCAACCTAGTTTACGCCCTTTCCTTACCTTAATATCTCTGTGAGTGATGCCCTGGAGATGCAGGTGATGGATGGCCAGGGCTAGTTGGTAACAGTATAGTTTAGCGACGGACTCGGTAAGGTGTCCTCTGCCCGTTATGCGATCAAACAGCTCACCACCTTCAGCAAGCTCCATCACTATGTAAATACGCTCCTCCGCTTCAATAACATCATACAGGTGCACAATACATGGCTGCACAGATAAAACTTAAATTAATGGAATGAAAACTTAGAATTTACATGGATAATAAGTTCGAATTTAAGGTGAAACCAATGATGCCATGATGATCCTTCAAGCAGGCATCTTCAAGAGGAGTACTTACTGTAAACGAGTATATTTCATTTAAAAAAATAAGATAAGTAACGTCATCAAAGTTTCCAAATAAAAAAACGTTCAATTTTCCCGCTACTCACATCCTAGTTACAGTACCTAACCAGGTGGCATGAAGGACCAAACCTGTTCTCTGTAACTTTTTTCAGCCTGGGTGCTGAACTTCAGAGCAACAATAAAACATCCATGAAGGCTTAAACCTGCATGAACTCATCTGCGAAGCTCCAATAAATGTGAAACAAGAAGAAGAAGAAGAAGAAGAAGACCTAACCTGTCCTCATGTATCACCTGAGCCTGTACAGTGTGCCTCACAGAGTTGGTCTTCACAACCCGCCGAGACACAGAGGCAATGCAGCGATACCTCGCTATCTCACAGTCCTTCTATATCCCCTGTTTTGTAGAATTTGCCTAATTTTCCATTGCGATACTTGTATATAGCAATAGTTCTCTACAAAGTTTCGCATCTTTTTCCGCTAAAAGAAGCGGTTTTGGTTTAGAAATTAAAAAATAAGCATCGAAATACGGTATAAATTGAATATGTATACAAAATAATGATTGTTTAAGTAATATACTAAATCATAAAGCATACTACTACGCGCGTAGTGTACACCAGAATTTCCAGCTAAAAAATAATTGGTAAGCTAAAATACCCACATGTTTCTTACAAGGCACTTAATAGCAAAGGCAGGGCACATGATCAAATACCATGAGTTTGCAATGTTTTTATAATGTACATATGTTGAATATATATTTTTGCCAGCAATTCTTTGTTCTTCATTGTAAATGCAATGTCAACAGCAACTGGAGTACTCATGAAGCTGCTTGTTAGAATTTCATGCTTGTCCCTTAAACACTGAAAAAATTTGATCGTTTAACTTATCAACATCTTTGAATGCCAGCACACTTATTACACCTGAACCAGCAACGGATGGCTTAAATGTAAACACGAACCAGAATGTATCTCCAAAATGCAGCTGATGAACTGCAACCAACCAAGCAATTCTCAAACGGCTGCTCCTAAACTAATGTATTGAGGAAGACATGACTGCTAAGATGATATACGTACTAAAAAGTGATAGCTAGGACGGTACTGACTACTATGCATAAATCTTGAGAATTTAAAAGCAACAAAAATTCAGCCCTCATAATCAGAAACAATTTTTGAAACGGCTCAAACATTGCATTCGACTAGAATTAAAAATCTTATTTGAAATTCATACCGCGCAGGTTACTCGTAGTTTGACGGCTAATATCCTGACATTTACTGACATGCACACATGAATGATTTACAGCCAGACTACTAAGACACGAATTGTGGCCTCTTCATACTAGCGCACCAATCACGGTTGAAGAAAGAACAGGTAACTCTCCATAGTTGAAAAGAAGAATGTATTCAAAGAATGATCTCAATCTAAGGCTACTGTTAGTTTCTATTAATTTCATTACATAAATCACAGCAAGCTTAAAAACAAAATTTTTGCAGCATTTAGTAACTTCTGTTGAGATTGAATCAGGGAAAAACGGTACATTTTCTAACAAGCAAACCTTTGAACGGAGCTTGAACTTGTTGGAATCTTTAATCATAAATTACAGTACATCATCTAAGAAATACTTTGCTCAAGTTTTTCATTTAATGACGAGACAGGCGTCACATAGAAATAACAAATTATTTTCTTGAATCCATAAAATTTTTAAAACATGACTATAATTCTTACTTCAGAAGGCCTCCCATAATACTCATCCATACACTTGTGATGGTAGGTGTCCCCCTGGATGAAAAATTACTTACTAGCGATATCATAACCCTTGAGATAATCCTCACAAAAATAAAGACCAACTGCATTAAACAATAAAAAAAACATACAAGAGGTGGACTGACACTCTATGGATAATTTACCATCATCACCAAGACAAGTGGCAAGGAACAGAAAGTTACAAAGTCACTCACGTGGTCGATGGATTGCAGTAGTTCTACTTCATTTTGTATTTGAGAAATGTTGTTCATCAAGAGGGTGTTTCCATTGGCACTCATAAGTTTTTTCTTGATTATTTTAATAGCACAACTTTCCAGCGTACCCTGAAATAAAAGAACATGATAAGCCATATTTCCACAAATGTATTTATAGATGACAAGTAGTCTCATCTAAGCATCTATTCAGCCTCCAGGTTTTGCAGGACAAGTGATTAAATCGAAATATATTTGAGACTACAGCAACCTTACTGTCAATATTTTCGAAGTCAATACTGAAAGAATTAAAATAAGAGCCCAAAATAACAAAAACCATGAGCATGAAAATACTCTTTTTTTCGGAAATTTAGGCAACGTCACACTATCAGTCTTGACTCGTGCCCGTACAAAGAGTATGAATAATCAACTTGAACATATCAAACAGATAAAAAATATAACTGGACATTCAGGGAAAAATTGAACAAAAATCTAATCATTCACACAAAGCACCAGCGTTTCCAGGTGTGAATTCTACCTGATTTAATAAATGTAACAGCAGGGTTCAGTAGTTCTGCCTGGCTTGCTCCGAGATTGTAGCGTTTTCTGCCATGCATGTTCGAACTCAAAAAGCGAGATCAAACTCAAGTCCCATTAGGATGGCATCAAGGATTCACAAGCTAATAGTTTTTTCCATTTGTTCCAGTCACAAGAAGAATCTGCAGGTGCTATCGCAGCAAAAATACCTGTCATACGATATCTTACACTCCATCCATACGTCCATCTCTTCATGGTCTATTCATCAATCTATACATTAACCCTTTCACGACCAAATTATTTTCATACTGATCAAAATATTGCGTAAATTATCACTTATCTTTACTAATCTCCATGTAATTTTACTGTAATTTTGAACGAAACATTTAGAATATGGGACTAAAGGGAATGATTTTTAAAGTTTTTTTGCGACATATTAACCCAACGGTAGCAAAAGGGTTAAGCCACCTATCTTTATATTTAACCATCCACCGACAGGATGTTCAATAATTATCGTTACATTAACAAGTGAAATCCATTACTTACATTACCATACCCCTTTATTTCCGATTTTTGTGCGTTACCGAAATGATACGTTTTCCAGGAATAAATGATTATTATAACGGCTAAAGATTTACACAAAATCAAGCTATTTTACAGTTGCATAAAGAGCAAAAATCTTCAACGGATAATACTATAACATTAAAAGTTAACAAAAAGCTCATCTGCAACGCATTGAAGCGGTTCAAAAAGGCTGAGCATGTAAAGAATACGCTTAGACCTTGAACTTGCAAAACCTGAAAACTAATAAAATTTCCCTGAGAGAAGCTCAGAAGAAATCCCTCAGAAATCAGCCAAAAAGAGAGGAATGTATTCGTTGGAGCCCTGACCACCATTTTCTACAAAAACTTTATGATTTATCTTTACAAATATCAAAACAAATACCTGTTATCTGTTTTTTTTTGTGGAAAAAGGTTAATATTAACCAAGAAAATTACCGAAACAACATTCTTGCAGTTATTATCACTTTGTCCTAAAAATGATTTCAAGAAAACCCAGTGGTTATTTCTGCAAGACTCCGAACCTTAACATAGAACTAAGAAAACACGAGAGTGTTTGGCATTCAATCTTCTCCACTTTATTTCGAAGGCGGAATCACCTTGTAGTAAATTTCTACATATGAACACAGCACAGGCGAGACTAGCTTTCGTCGACCAATCACGGAACAAGACAACGGAAGTGAATCCAGCGACGAGGCTAGGTTTCCGTTACAAACACAAGTGCCAGTCGACTAACGAGCGGTGCAGCTCAGGCAGCAGCGCCTAGCCAACCGCCCAATATAAGGAGGCTGCAACGCTATGTGACACACACTCTCTACCAAGAACTTCCAAAGTCAACATCTCCATCAAGAACTCTCATCACCTGAAGAACTCAACTAACAGCCAACAGCAGAGCGAAAGAAGAAATCAGCCATCCCATCTGCGGACAGGATGGGGCTCAAACTACCCACGCACCAACAAGAAGTGCACGCGCTCCAACTCTTCACGTCCCGGGCTCTGCCGGCAATATGTCAGTACGCCAGTACTCCTCGATGTCAAGACGTGCGCAACGAAGAAATAAATAACTAACAGAATACTCAAATGCCTAAATACAAACTATTAAACTCGTCCTGCCTTTAACTGCCTTTTCTCCTATCGGGTTCCTCGACGGTCTCTTACTCCTTCAGGCGTTCACTCCGAGTAAAATAAAAGATGAAGATATTCAATGTCCGCTCGGAGAAAAGAGATATCTGAGGGTTGCGACTGAAGAGCGATTATTATAGAGTGATCACTACACCTTCATTGCTAGCCTTGAATCCACTAGATTACGTCATCTTACCTATACAAGAAAATAAGGCTATAGCACAGGGGTCGGCAAACTTTTTTACCCGTCGACCCCTTCATAGGATATTTGTATTTACATCGACCCCCTCCATGCACACACACATACAAATCGGTAAAAAAAAATATTAAACCATTATTGACATTTTTGATGACCAAAAATAAAGAGAAATGTTAAAAACCCTCGACAACCAGGGGTCGACATCGACCACTTTGCCGACCCCTGCAGTTTAGCACAACCTCAAATTTTAAAGTTACTAAAGTCAAAACTTGAAAAAATTGACGAAAATCGCTCAAAAGGGAATTCGTGACTTGTGCAAATCATTCTCTACGCGTTTTCAGTTTGACAACGACGCAGACAGAGGGCATACAGGTGGTGGACAAAATAATGGAAACACCTAATATTTTACCATCATAATCTTAGAACATAATTTAAACAATCAAAACTTGGCATATGTTCCTATTTTCTTTATAATAATTTTGTTATTCGGTATATTGATGTAAAATGTATGTTATTTTTCTGTTTTCAGAT
>VCRD01000055.1:211916-326806 GCA_006783055.1 Trinorchestia longiramus
TTTGTATTTACATCGACCCCCTCCATGCACACACACATACAAATCGGTAAAAAAAAATATTAAACCATTATTGACATTTTTGATGACCAAAAATAAAGAGAAATGTTAAAAACCCTCGACAACCAGGGGTCGACATCGACCACTTTGCCGACCCCTGCAGTTTAGCACCACCTCAAAATTTAAAGTTACTAAAGTCAAAACTTGAAAAAATTGACGAAAATCGCTCAAAAGGGAATTCGTGACTTGTGCAAATCATTCTCTACGCGTTTTCAGTTTGACAACGACGCAGACAGAGGGCATACATATAAAATATAATTTGGTAA
Organism: Trinorchestia longiramus; assembly: GCA_006783055.1. NCBI lineage: Eukaryota > Metazoa > Arthropoda > Malacostraca > Amphipoda > Talitridae > Trinorchestia > Trinorchestia longiramus. The sequence goes on from VCRD01000055.1 coordinate 212,240, forward strand.
TTTCTAACTATTGCATATTTAACTATTTTCTTTTTGTTGCATTTGTTTGTTTAATAAACATGGACTCTAAAATTTGTAACGCCAATTATTGAATACCTTATATACATTCAATACTCCATCTGTACATACAACCATCCATTTATACATTCAACCATCCCTGTATATATTCAACTATTCCTCTTTACATTCGACCACCCATCTACATATTTAAACATTAACCTAAGCATTCATTTCTCCATTCATATATTCAATACACCAACCATTCATTATTCTATATATTTATCCAACTATGCAGCTACTGAATCCTACAGCTTTCTCATCATACCCCATTTTTTATTTATTAAGCCGTGTCTTAAATACTACTTGGAATATGGAATTTCCAACACGTTTTTCTAAGTAATGCTGTCAACCAGAGAAGGCTCTACTTTTCTTGATCTCAGCGCTTCCATTCAGTGTAAAACAACCACACTCGCATACAATCTACGTACTTGTGCACTTACACTTAGCCTTATACGTACATCATACAACCTGGAGGCTTCTTTGACTATAGCATGGATTTAATTTAAATACAGTAAACTTATATTCTCCATGATGCTTGGATTATGAACTTCCTGAGCAGATGGGGAAAAAAGGTAGAGCAAGCAGTTAGCCTCATAGACATTAAATTGCATTATAAATCGATCGTTATGACTTTTGTATCAAACAGGAGTAAGAACGATCATTGAAAGTGTTCAAATTGAACGAAAATTTTGTTTACGGATTTTTGATCACAGGAATCAAATTTTAATTGAATTACTATCGTTTTGAAAACGACCATTAAATAGATGTGCATAATATGAAAAATGTAGAGATAACTCAATTCGTAGTAACTTTAGTTCACAGCGAATATCCGTAAATAAACATCGGAACAGCATTATTTCCTCTCAAATAACGAGAACGCCTGTTTTTCAGGAAAGTTATGGAAGTCTTACGATAAAATAACAATAAGCATATTTTCCGAAGTAAATTTCACTAATACATTACTCAAATACATGCCATGAAGTCGACTTAACACGTTGACTCCGAAGTGGTACGTATGTGTACCACCGAGGTTAGGTTCTGTAATTTTTTCAGATCCTTCTAGTGACTATGCGTACGAAGTGAAGTTTTACACCAATCAGGCAACCGGAGGCAACGTGTTAAACATGGCCCACTGGATGTGTACTGAGACGAGCAGCCTCACCTGCTTGTAAGCTAGACGCACTTCCCCGTAGTTGCCGGTGCCGAGCACTCTGGTCATCGTATACTTCGAGGTGAGCTCCGCAGGATGCTGCACATCGTCACTATTTGTGCAGTCGTAGAACATGAACACTGCACAGTGTTCATGTACAAACATATACTACCCAATATACATCTGTTACTGGAATTCATTCGAAGGTTAATCCACTTGGTTGCCTAATAGCGCGCTACGTCAGATCAAAACGCTAAAATAATTTCATTGCAACAAATAAAATATTGAAGGGCCATAGTTCATCGAACTGAAGCACGTAATTCAGTATTCACAAACTTAGAGCGTACTGCGATTGCACTTGTACTTCAATCTTTACATATGCATTTAAAATCTTTACATCACTTGCAGGTATTTTTCACGATCAAAATTTCTTGCAACTCTTACAAAACGCAATTTTACAGGACTTTCAGTAATTGAATTCATATTTACGAAACATCAAATTCAATGCAAAACAACCCCCCTTAAGCTATAGATATTAATAAACATATCCAGAAGTAGAATATTGCAATTTAACCCACAATTATTCACGAAAATAGCTAGATAAGGATGTGTGATTTTAAGTCGAACGTTGATTTGTTTTGAGTATTCCTGCTCAGACTCCTATTGCCGGCGATGCACAAACAAACCAAGTAGGGCGTCAGTAGAAAATTTGCTTCTACGTTTGTAACCCTTGAAACTCGACATCACTTGAGAGAAATGACAAACCTTCACACATCTCTTGCAGTGAAAAATTTTAGAGAATGTTTTACCACAATGACTAATTACTTGCATCAACATTAGAATGATGAACTTCTTGTCTATATTTAGTAAAGAAGCACTTCAGGTTTGACTTAATGGCATAATCACAAATTTTTGCCACACAGTCTTTCTGACCAAATCCATTCAGTAACTCAGTAAGGGCCATTTCATCAACAGCACTTCACATTAGTTTGTACGTGCCACAAGTCTCATAAGTAACCATAAATACATATTAAGTAGTGATATTTAACATGGTTCATTTAGTTGAAAGTATACATGCTATTTGTAAGTGTTAGGCCGAAAAGGCCTAAGAACCACAGAAAAGTAATACAAGCAATATCAAATGCGACCATGACAACAAACAGAACAAAGAAATTGATCTTTGGACAATACGATCGTCTAATTCACAATAAAAACACTTGGGGTGCACATAAGACATATGCAACAAATTTTTCATCAATTCTATACAGCATGGCCTGAGTTTTCTAAACCGTGTTTCACAGTCTTCTGTCTCGCTGGTAGTTTGAGATTGATCAAACATCTTATTTTATTTGTTGCTGCTTCTAGGAACAAATTCAATTAAGCACATTAATTTTGAGGTATTAGTTTTATGTGTTCGCAGCGCAACAACAACGATGCTATGACACCACAAGATCCCGATCATGAAAGCAAAACACACTAACCTTTTCTATGAGCATGAGCAAGACCAATTTCATCATTGTGTTTCAGAATGGATTTTTGATTCTTGCCAATAGGTCTCCGGTTGAGGAATGTGCCGTTGGAACTCAGGTCTTCTATGTAGATGATAGGATCCCCAGACCCTCGCTGGTTCCTGCTAATTCTGTCAACACATGAAGAAATCTACACCACGCTCAGATCAGAGTAATGAAAATGATTAAACACAGATGTCATCACTATGAAATTCAGAGCCAATTCACTAGGATTAAGCTGTGCTCACAGTAAATAAAATTTTTCACTAGATTTGAGTCCCCATAACGGTTACATAGGAATTTTCAATACTAAAGATCCTGCAGATTCACTTTGACTTATGAATTTGTTAGTTCATCTCTCCCTTCACTGAGAAATCAGTGTACCTATGATATCGTCAGCTTGTCTTGTTATTCCTCAGGAATCTCCCTGCCTAACCCATTAAAGACGAGCGGTTCCATTTGGAACCAGGGGACAAAAATACATATTTTAACTGTATTATCAAGTATCGATTTTAGTGGGTTAATTGTTCAATACAAAGCTTGTACATTTTCTAAACAGGTTTGGTTCTTATACGCCGGTTACACCATGTTCAGCTGACCTTGAAAAATTGCAAGGGAAGGGTACATCCAGTAAATAATTATCATTAATGGGCTAAAGCATGCAGGCATTGATACAGAGGAAGTCTAAGTAGCGTTTATACTTCGGTTCTTTTAAGTTCCTAGAGCTTTATTCTATTTATTTTTCTTACCATTTTCTCCATTCCTCGAAACTGCTTACAACGTTGTAGAGAAAAACAAATGTGCCAGAAATCTCACATTATACGAATATATATCGTATGCAGGACACGGTGAACAAAATGAGAAGCTACACAGGGCAGGTGTGGTGAGAAAGCTTTAAGATTGAGTAGAGTGTAGCAGTGATGATGTACATGTAGAAAAAATGGATCAGAACTGTAAGTTGCAATAGTGATGAAATCAGAAGATACTGCGTTAAAAGTAGAATAAGGTTTGAATGGCTAAATGGATTAATGGAGTTGAATATATAGATGGATAGTTGAATGAATAGATGAATCGATGAATGTATAGATGGATTGTTGAATCTACAAATGGACATCTGATTGTACAGCTGGATAGTCGTATGAAACTTGAGAAGGAAGTAGTAAAATTCAAATTAAGAGATGGAAATTAAGATTTATAATTGGGGCAGAATTTTAGGGTGAAAATTAGAACAATAACATCAATAAAGTAAAGCGATTTGATTAATGAGTCAAATTAGGCAAGATCAGTATTTTCTCACAGCTGTTTTTATTACACATAATATTTGTAATCAAAATTAGCTTACCCCCTCTCATTGTTAATTACGATGCCTTTAAAAAGTGTTATTAATAGGAATCAAGTAGGTACGGAGGTGAAAAAAAGCATATATATATGTATCTTAACATGATATAGTCCGGTGTTTCAGATATTGTCAAACAATGCTTGTTGCAGTTAAGCTTGTTGTCCTAGGTTCCACGATACATTTATGAATTATTTTGCTCATTCACGCCAAATAAAGTCATACTTTCCATAATTCCTCACCGAAAATGTTTCTTTGAGATAACAGGTAGGAGGGAAGCATCAAACGTGTCTTCTGTGAGCTGGTGGTCTACGCTACCACGGCCAAACACGTAGCTGTTTTCTGAGAAGTCTGAAACAAAACAAGTGATCACCAAAACATTTATTTATAACATGAATATGAAAATATGAACAACATATTTTCTTCTCACTTAGAATGAGAAGAACGCAGCTTGTTTGTTATCTTGTATTGATGATAGTTTTCGATTTCAACAAGAGTTTTAAAGTCCAAGTTGGAAGCCTAAGCATTTATGGTGAAGTCAATAAATAAGAACTCGGTTTCTACATGCAAATTTCAGAGGATAGATTTTCTAACTTATATTTTTCAGAATGTTTCTCAAGTTGAAATTATCTTTGTTTAATAATTTTTTTTAAGAACAAGACACAATAACCTTTTACAACCATCATCTATGCAGCAGGATTGGTACTTTAAAAAAGTACACACATAACATCCATTCAGCAGGGTTGGCCCTTCAATGAAGTACATAATGAACAAAAAGATGTTTGTCAGTTCTTTCAAAGTTATATTACATTATAAAAGACTTCTACTTGCTCGTACTAACAGGCTCTGATGAATATCCCCCTTGGCTGGCATGAGGAATATAATCCTGCACAATGCAAGCTGGTTGTTCAGTTATGTATGCACCTTTGTCCACTCAAACAATAAAAAATAAGAGATCTTGCCTTCTATACAGGCACAATTATTTTAGTAACTACAATATTTGGCATGCAAATGCCTTCTTCAGCTTCAAAGATTTAGTTAGGAGTTAGAGGTACAATTGAACATGTACAAATCATTGAATGTCACAAAATGCACAGACCTGTCTGGACCAGGGTTTTTACCATTGAATACTTACTATTCAAATGGGTTTTCATTAGTAACTGGTATAATAAAATGTAACAAAAAATATTTAGCATGCAATAAAAACTAGGAGCAGAACTTAAAGAAGACTATTCAATAGAAACGCACAGAGGCATTCAATATACAAACACTTGGTCTCCAGACTTCTTCAGACATAGCCATGATTTTAAAAAGTACGAAACTAAAAACTATTAAATGAAAATAAATACATAGTGGGTAACCCTAGTTATGCAATGTAAACATGAAACTCACTGTAGACTTGCACATTGGGATGCAAGGGCAGTAGTCGACCCCAGATTTCCTCTTCACCGATACTGACGTCCAGAGCCTGACTTCCGCACTCCTGAGTCTCACGCAAACTCTGTGGAGGGAGAAGAAGTGTACAAACATGAATAGATAACTACATAATTTCAACTGGCATAAAAACATTTATTAGATGAACACAATTAACTTAATATTTAAGTTATTGAGTGGAAACACAAAGTATGGCTCATCTTTTTAGTCAAATAACTTCATTTTGTACTTCTGATTCTGTTTAATTGACATTTTTACTATTTAAATAAGTGTCATGCACCAATCTGAAACTGCTGTTCTGGGATTTCGGTGCTACATGACCATACTTTCGTATCCAACATGACATTATTACATTAAAGTTTCATCACTGTATACACTTGAACTCTCAAAAATCAGTAAAATACATCTCCAAATAAAAAAAACACATGTAGAAAAAATATTTAAAAAAGCTCACAAAATGCCACCCTCCTTCATGAAGTAGAAAAAATAAGATGAAGCTCACCTAACAAAACAATTTAGCCCATAACACCTTTCCATCTTATGTTTTGCTAATTCTAGTGCAAGTACCTTAAATTAGTTAGTACTAGGGAGTATTAAGTCCCCAAGATATGGTAACTGCAGAGTAATTCTCTTCAGTAGACTAGGTGTATTTCCATGACAATACTTTCCTAACAGGGGTAAGTGTTCAATTATGTTGGTGCATGTGGGAAATACTGAACCATAATGCTCACATTTAATGATTTATGCATTTGGTTATCACACTATAGTAAAAATAATCAATAAATCACTCAAGTAATTTATATAATTATTTCTTTTGCAGTTTTTGACAACTGGCTTTACATTATGATTTGGCTTCATGATACACTTCCATAATGCTCATTACATCTCAGCTTAATGGGCAAACAACCGTATTGCATCCTCATATTTAGTGAAATGATAAACTACCATACTGCACAAGATACACATGGTTTTACCACAGAAATTAGCTACATATGGTAGTAGCAAATCCTAATTTTATTTTTTTGGAATGCCATATATACCCTTTGTGTACGTGTTTCACTTGTTCTCTGTTCCATTGCAAACGAAATAAGAGACAGTAAAAGTCAAATAATAACCAGAAACAAGCACAGAGTGCCAAACTTGAGATTGTACTCATTACTCAACTCATGAGATTACAATTACTCAATGTACTCATTACTGAACTCACTCACCTGTGTGCTCATCTGGCTGCAATTTGTTTGATTCAGGTCAGCCATAACAAAATTTCTTACAAGCTGATAAATGCAATAAACCTTTCTGAAATGAATGATAACCTTGTTAAGCCAATTAGTTTTTAAAAATTGTTGAATCCCTAAAGCTAACATAAAATACATACAGAGATTAGAACTGCAGTTGAAAATTTACTGAACAACTAATTTTCTTCCAGGAACACTAAAACAATGGAACTCCAAAGCAAGAATATGAAAACTGCAGATGAAGTTACTGGACACTTCTATTTGTGGAATTAATCCTTTACTGCCTGAATTATATTCAGTTTGACAATATTTATTCAACATAAAACAACCATTCCTTGACTAAGTGGTGCTATATTTCACATATAGCAGCATTTAGCTAAACTTCAACAACAACTTAAATGTATGTGCTGCATTCCATTCATTAACAGTAGATGGATCACTCCAAATTTACTTCCAAAATAATCTTTCAAATTTTATACCCTAAAATTGGTACTCTTGATTAATTAACAGTATAAAAATTGCATAAAATGTGAATTTGCAGTCATTTGATAGCTCTAAACATTAATTTAAATAAACAATTCAATATTCTCAAATGAAAAAATCTAAATTTTATTGAGTACATATACCTAGAAAACAGCTTGCAATAAAACAGCCAAATATATTTGAAACAATTAATGTTTTTTGCTGTGGAGCATGTCATCTTACTTAATATTTTTGGCATTGCTCCTTTTGCAAGTTAGCAACACAGAGCAACTGCAATATTAAAAAAATACACCCTCAATAACTCATGAAATGAACACCCTTGGGAGTGGCATTAGATTACAGTAGATGTCTTTGATTCAACATTCTTCTGATGCAGCAATTGGCTTTTATTTTGTTTTGTGTTGTTAAAAAACAGTTACTGAAGACAACGTGCATTTAAAAAAATGTAGTTTCCAAGGCAGTCTCATGAAAAATCATAGTCTAGTTCTCTCCTTTCACATATTTTGTGCCTCTTCGTCATTTCAAAATCATATTTGAATGGTTATCAAAGCACTCATGCCCCCTCATTGAATAAAATATCTAGAAAAAAACTAAGGGGTACAGTATTACTTATATATATCTCAAGTTGAAACAAACATTCATTAGCAAGAAAATGCATGGGTTCCATTATCCTTTCATAAATTTACTTGTGTCAGCACTTTATTACCTTTATACTTTGGAAAACCTACATGAAGTCCCAAAGCCTTGAACTTCCACAAAACCCTATCTGAAATCATTGTACCTAAGAGATGCAAAGGAAGAATTTTTCAATTCAATCCCAATAAAGCTGCTAGCCATGCCTCATAACATCAATGAGGTTTTTAGCATGGATGCAGTGAATGAATAAACTTTACATTGATGGTTTGACTAGTTTTGGTCAGATGTCTTTACTCCTAAAAAATCAGCCTATTCATAGATCACAACCATCACCTATTACTCTTCAGAAATCATTGTTGCAAGCATAAATAAGTAGCTTGTATGATTTAAAAAATGTTGATAATATAGGTTGCACACTTTGATTAAATTATACTGCATTTCCTGTGAGATATTGTAGAAATAAATTTTCTGTTCAAAATTAGATATTTCAAACTCAATGACCTGATACAGTACCACAAAAAACTGCCAAGAATACAATACTTTTAGGGTAAGAATAAGTTGTTAAATAAGGGCAGGTTATATGAGAGATAGATAATACTGAACAAAGATATCACAGTATATACATGGCTATAGCATTATTTACATGATTAACTTCCATTTGACATAACAAAGTCTCCAAAACTAATTTTATTTGTACTTTGCCAAGAGAATATTAACTTTAATATTCATGCATTTTTACCAAAGTTTAACCCTTTTGAGACAGCTTTCAGGTAATTGATTTCTCCTCCTTTGACAGCAGTATCACAGCAACTGACGGTTACTGTCTGATGCAATGCAGCCTCAGTTCACAGAGGAAGTTGTACAAAGAGTGTTGAAGCTATAATGGCCTGTTAAAATGTAACTCAGCGTGTTTTTGGGACATATTTGACCCTCCAGACACTTAAATTTGTGCTGGGACAAATGTGTCCTGGCAGACTTGAAAGGGTTAACTGGGTTTGACATCACCAAGTCTATTCATCAGGGCTAACACCAGTCATTTCAATTGTAATTGATCTCCAGCACCATAAAAGCTTGATCAGACTAGCACTGTATGTCACTCAAGATCTCATTCAGATCCACATTTATAAAATATTCAGAAAATGAAATAAATCAGTTCTTTTCTTCACCTACTTGTGATAAATGAACAAAAATGCTCCATCTGTATTTAGATGCTTATATATATATTTTTTATATCAGTCCAACTGCACTCTGGCATCATCTAACAATGGTCTGAACTAATCCAACTTTATCCAGAGAAGTGATCCAGCTCTACCTTAGAATTCTCCAAAATTATCCACCATTACCCAAGGATCATAGGATTGTCCATCATTACCCAATAATTGTTCATTACTATCCCAGGATTTTTCCCATCATCACCAAGAATTTACTTCTATTACCTAAGGTTTACCCATCATTGCCACAGGATTATCACTAGTTATACTTTTAATTGAATTTCTATTATTTTACATCATCATTTATCTAATTCAATCAATAAGAGAAAATTTAATTTAAATATTTTATATGAAATATCACACTGAAGCAGTATTTGCTTCCAATTTTATTAGTGAAGAATATTTATGCAACTGAACTATGAAGATGATTTTTACTTATTTTATATTCCAACTAGAGATGGTGATTGAGCAAAATCTGAATTTTCATTTACAATTAGATATTATCTGTATGGTAAAGCAAAGCAAAAGAATACATGAGTATAATATGTAAAGCTCCATAGTTAACTTGACTTAACTAAGCCTAGTTTACCCTATTAATCTTATCTTAAAGATTTTTCACAGCTGCAACAATATTCCTGACTAAACCTCTAGCTTTAAAAGTAACTACTCTTAACACTCCAAAATAAAGCATTTATTCAGGAAAGTTTTTGTGCTGAAATGAGAATTTATTATATCTATTGTAAACATTTATGTTGGCTATAAATTAGCATTGACTACCAATTTATTTTCTCAACTATATTTCACCTTAACCAAAGCTAAATGATTCAAATTTATCCCATATGTGTAATCAATATTTTAAAAACTAAATAAAATTCCTCACACATTGTCACAACTAAGTTGATTGCACAAACTTAATTTGAACTGAAACAGAAACTTTTCTGAGCAATATGTACTAAACAAGTACAGGATAAGTGCACAACATGTACAAGGTACCAACTAAATGTTTCTAAATACTAAACTTCTATCCAAAAGAAAACTAAAAACTCACAAAATTTTTTAATACATACAATTCTTATATATATTTCAGATCTCTGCTATACAAATGTGTCATTAGCATCTTAAATATTTTTTGCAAAAATATTACCTCATTTGCATGGTTCTAAGTAATTAAATCAGTAGAGATTAGGAGTGCAGGAATTGTGCAGTGCACTGGGCTGAAGTAGCTAGTTGGTGCAGTGAACAGTTCATTTTAAGACTGCAGGAATTGTGCAGTGCACTGGGCTGAAGTAGCTAGTTGGTGCAGTGAACAGTTCATTTTAAGACTGCAGGAATTGTGCAGTGCACTGGACTGAAGTAGCTAGTTGGTGCAGTGAACAGTTCATTTTAAGAGTGCAGGAATTGCGCAGTGCACTGGGCTGAAGTAGCTAGTTGTTGCAGTGAACAGTTCATTTTAAGAGTGCAGGAATTGTGCAGTGTACTGGGCTGAAGTAGCTAATTGGTGCAGTAAAGAGAAGCAGGTGCATGATAAGTGCACACCACAGCATCAGTATGGAGATCACTGCAGCCTAACAGTGTAAAATCATCTCTCATCTGCTAGACAGTGTTGGCAATGTAGTCAATGGAAGATATGCAGTTATGCATTAATCAAGATTTTTTTTAATGCATATGACAGATGAACTGAAAATATGTTAGATGTCATACAGTAAACATTCAATAGTAAATAGTAAATTTAAAAATTATTTCTTATTCTTGAAATATTAAAATGATCAACAGTTTATGCAGTGTCAATTTTTTTCGATGTTAATTGTTGTAGGGTATATTAAAAAACTTATTTTCTCACTAAAACAAGCATGAAGAATGCAACACTTATTGCTATAAATTGGAAACATGTGAGTTAGTAATGTTGACTGTATGTAGTTTAGTTTCTATACTATAGAATGCTGAAATCTGTGAGGCATCTCACTTACAGCAACAGGGTCAGATGCCGGAGACTCTTCGGCACTTGGGTTTTCCATATTAGGCAGGTTTCTCACTAGACAGCGTGATGCAAGGCAGTAATTTACAGAGGAAGACAAAATATCAACACTCAGGAGGAGCAGCCGACTGCAGTACACTTTAAATTTATAGTGAGAGTTAACAGCCTTCGGGCCTTGGTTACCGCCTAGATTATTCTCCACTTCTAAATCATACTATATGCTGTGCATTCGCACGTTAACCACAAACATTTCCTGAATCGCGGATTAATAAACAAGGACATCTTCTGGTTATGTTTTCAATATGATAGATATTATAAACTCTTAAACAATAAAATAATGCAATTACATTCTATAAAATTAATTTTAAGTCTCTTGTTCCAAAATTCGTGGTGTGTTTGACCTTACTGCAGCAAGACTATCGAATCTGAAATGTGTATGAAACCGTAGGCATTCTATGTGTAATACATGAACCTGCCATGGGGTGGTGACCTTGCGGTCACATTTCATGCAGTTTAATTCAGCATGTCTAAACGAGGCTTCCTTTTTAACATTTTGTACAAAATAATAACATACGTACAAATTTTTATCCCTATATAATTCATTCGGATATTGAAAATGTTCATTTATCACTTGTATATTCAACCTACATTATGGATGCAATTATTTGAATACTTAAGAGATGCAAAAATAAGCTTAGAAAACAACTGCATTTTTGTAATTTTTGTGTTAAAGATACAAAATAACGCATGTTGCTAGAAGGCGTAGAAGACATGTAAAGTTGTTGCTGTTTGGGAAATTTTAAGCAACCAACTTTAACAAAACCTAATCTAACTGCCCGTGTGACCTTACTCAAGTAGAATAAAAGAACTCATCACAGGTACTCAGCTTGGTATTCAAGAAGTTGGCATGAGAAATAGCTTGGAATCTTCTCGGGATGATTTAGCCAGTCCAGAGCTTCCAGATGATGGTTAGGCCAGTCCAGCTTCAGGGGTGAATGGCTAGTCCAGAGCTATAGTGACTGTGGCTTGAAATGTTGCACGTGTACAGTAGGTGCAGTATGTGGCGTATCAGTGTACGAGTGCAGCTGGTATAATATAGTGTAGTAGGTAGGTAAGTAAGTAGCTTGTAATAGGCAGGTGAGTGCTCTCACAGTTGAGTGGTCTCAGTGAGTGGGTGGCAGACGGTCCCCCAAATTCAGGGAATTATTCTAACCTAACGTCACATGTTGAAGTTCAAGAGTGGCGTTGCTGGGAGAGCTACGTCTAGATAACGAGCGTGAGAATGTTTCCAGAAAAAGTTTTGATTGGAAATACTCTCTGGCTAACGCTCTTAATATAAATATTATTACATTAACGTGCACTAAATATGCATGTTTTAATTAGAAAGAGTTGGTAAAAATCACTCAAAGTTTAGTCTTATTTTTATTAATAAAAATAAGGAATATTTTAATACTTGTTATTTTATAACCTTTAAAGGGGTAGCAGGTCATGCTACAGATCTGCTCTTTAGTTGTTGTAACTAATATATCAGGAGATATTAATGTACATCATGCGTTTGTGAAAAACGTACCTGCTCTCGAATGATGTAATGATATAAATGTCTAATATCATTGGAAATGTATTTATATCCGATGTATAAAAACCATAGACATAAGACATAACCATAGACATAAACCATAGACATGCAGCCACCGTAGTCGAGTGGTATGCGGCCCGTGTTCTGTATCGGGTCTCTGCTTGTGCAGAAAGACTGCGTGCGGGTTCGAAACCCGGCAATGAATATGAGCTGTTTCTCGTTTCACGCCGTGAGCTTGCACTTATCGGTAAGCCCTCAACTCCCCACCCATGGACACATCCCAGGATCGTCGCATGGAGCTCACCATCATCCTTACTCTAAGAATATTAACCTTAAGAATTTGAAAAACCAATGTACTAAATGTCTATGTACTGTGTACTTGATTGGAAATAAAGATTGTTTTTTTTTCTTTTTTTTTATACACAGGCGCCCCGCTTGTACTCTAACACACTATTTTTATGTGCATTGCAATGGATAAATAATTCAAATTTGATGGCGAAGGAAATTTTATGATCTCTGCGCAATATTCGTGCACATAGATTATCCAAGAATGAATGTACGTCTTGACTTGGAATGATTTTCTTAGAAGTGAAATACCCAAGAAGATCACATCTTCAACAAAATGTTTTAATTTGGCGTACAACCAGCGCCTACACAAAACTACATTTCGATTTTAACATAAACATTTCGTATAATACTAGAACAAAACTTTCGCTTTTTATCAAAGCTTACATCATAGAACCTGCGAAGGAAAACATGCAAGCTTGACTCGTTAACTGAGGCACCGGTGGTCGTTGAGAAAGTTGTTACATTGCGGGTGCCCAACCATTCACACATTACCGTTAACGCTTTATATCCTTGGATGAGGCGCACGCACACGATGCAGCGCTCTACCCACGAAGATAGATTATACAAGAAAAGGTCGACCTCATTTTAAATAATGCTAAATCTAGAACATTTAAATAAAAAGTATTCAAATTTCAGGCAGATCGATAAAACAAAAAAATTGTAAGCGTTTGAGGCACGCAGGATGTTAAACTCAATAAGCGTGCCTACCATCTTGCACTATTTACTGGACTAACTTAAGACTATTTATCCTAGTTGGTCACTCGAAAGACGCTACAGATAGCATAGTACAGTATAGTAGTAAAGACGCTTCCGATAGTGAAACGGATCATACAAACGGATATTGTTTGTTTGCCAGTAGTCCTGCCGGAATGATGAATTAGCTTTGCGTTTTAAGAACCTTTTTGTAACTACTAAAACTTTTCCATAGCATTTTTGTCACATTGTATAATAATTCATATAAGAAGAAACAACAATAATTAAATTCAAGTAATCACGTTGATTGAGGGGCTGTGGCAAACGTTTACATCAGGCATTGAATTGCTGGTACCTTCGGCGTTCTAATGTATTTTTCTTAATTTGTGTTTATTCGAGTTTCGAAGACGAGCATATGCAGCTTCACGGGGTCGATTGTTTTTTTGAAGATCAACAATCAGGCAGAAAGGAGTTAAAAGAGGTCCATTCTGTGTAGCTTAACCGGCAGAATCAATATAATTTTCAATAATATCACGATCAATATGAATTTAGGCGGGTTAAATTTTCCAAATCTACTACAACTAAACCATCTACCGTTAACCCAGGCTTTATCCCACTTTATCATACTAATAAAAAATTGAGACCAAGTCCAGTTAATTTTCTGGAGATAAAATTTTATACTTGCTGAAAAATGCAAAACAGTTGGGTATGACAAACTTTCAATATATCAAACACAGTTTCAGTGCTATAGCACCAATGATTGATTTGACAATTAGTATGCTCATCACTACAAGCAAATTACATCAACGAAAACATTTCATGTTCAAACCGTTGCATAGAGCTATCGACATCAACACTGCATCAAATTACTGACCCATCAGTCTTTTAACGATTTATCCGAAGTACTGAAAAAAGTAATATCAAATTACATATATTTCAGTACGTTTGAATATATCAAACTCACAACATCAAAACCAGTATGCTTTCTAAAAAATACTTGTGCTCATAGCGCTCTCCTTCACATCACTAAAAAAATATACAATGATTTTAACCAAAAGAATGTAACAATTTTGCTGTTGCTTGATCTTTTTGAAGCTTTCGACTGTGTCGAATGCAAACGGTTGTTACAGAAAATTTCACATTTGGGAATTGGCATCCAGAGGTTTTAGAGCTATCAAACTGCTTCTCTGTGAAGATAGATGTTATACTCATTTAACTTCAGTATCTGCATTATTCGCTTTCTATTGTATTGCTAAGGTATATGTCTTGTCATCATTATCTTTGCTTCTATACATTTTTAATGCCTTTGCATAGTGAAAAGATAAGGTCCTGGATCACCAACAAAAGTATTTACACAATCTAAAGACTTTTACTGTACCAGTAAGAGAAGTAAAAAATTTAGGCGTCTGGTTTGATCAAAACATGTCCTTCACATCCCATGTGGAGAAAACATGCAACAAAATTAACGCTACATTAATGTTTCTTCACCGCGTGAAGAACATGGTTGACGAGAAAACTAGATTATCAGCCAACCAATTTTTTGTATACATAATCGCTCTTCGACTACTGTGACTTGGTCTGGGGAGATGTACCTAAAGGTGTTCAAAAAGAGCTACAGAAATGTATGAATTTTGCTGCTAAAGTAGTACGTAAAGGAAATTTCTGAAAAAAACGATCATGCAACCCCTCTCATAAAGAAACTTAACTGGACCCCAATAGAACAAAGACAGCTCATTCACAAGGTCAGATATGTAGTTTCCTCTCTATATCGCCCTCAAAGTTCTGCCAAAGTTGTTATATACCATCTACCCACTACCGAGGGTATAAACATAATCGAAGGCACGATGTCAACATCAGTTTCCATTTGTCCGATGGTGGACAAAGGGCTCTTTCAATTTCAGATGTATTGCTTTGGAATAAACTGCTCACGCATATGAAGGAAAACAAGTCAATTAAAAATAAAAAAAAACGTGATCCATCATTTTCGAAAATCAAAGTAGCAAACAAATACAGAAAACCTACTTAGTTACCATGCTTGATTAAACAAAACTAAGTCGGTAACAAAAGATACTACATATGAGTGTCTTCCATACAATTTTTACATACAATTTGAGTGTAAACTGAAGTACAGTTAATAATATTCAAACGAAATAACCCTTAATAACAAACTCGTGCGCAGCTCTAGAGTTAAGTTAACAAATTTAAAGTAATCAAACACCGGCGCGTTTTTTACGTTCAAATTAAGGCTTATTAATTGGTGCTTCTTTACCTTGTAAATGTTTCAATTTTCATAATGGTCAGTGTTCATAAAGCAAAAAAAATATTGATGGGAAACAAACTGCATTTGAATTTGTGCTTGCTCATCAATTTATTCTTCTTCTAAAGCTTTCAGATATTTGTATTTACCTTTTATTTTTCCGAGGTATAATCATAAAGTTCTTGCGTCGATGTTAGTAATTGCTTTGTTACAATAAGTGAATGTTAAACCTAAGAAATTTAGTCTACTACAGCTCTAATTATCTATATCAACAACTAAATTTTGATAATTTGAGACATGTTTTAACTTTCTCTCTCTTTATTTTTTTAGTCGTTTTCCGATGTGTAACATACATTTTTATCAAGCGCGATGATATTTACAGTTAACTGCAATAATGATCAAATTTAATAGATCATCAGCAAGTCATACTAAGCAGTCAACCAGAAATTAGAAATTACAATTTTAATTTAATTAGAATTACAACTTCATATATTAACTTTTCACTCTTATAATTTTTTTCGATTTTTCTCTGATGTTAAAGATTCGATTTTGTTAAACGCGATGATGTTAATTCTAAACTGTCCCTTAAGAAAATATTCTCTCATCACTTTAAATGCGTAGAATATCTAACACATCAGAATTTACAAGAGCGTCACCACTGACTATCTAATATCCCCCGTATATATGTTTTAATTTTGGTGTTATCTTGAAGCTTTTATCCCTACCTTTACTACATGTCTTTGAAATTACAAGATGATACGAAAAATTGTAACTTTCTATCACAGTCACTCCACTTTGACAACCAATATTTCATTCCTTTCAATTCATGATATGTGTAAACTCCCTTCTCATATATGGACTTTTTGATACGTTACTTTTGATATTATTAATACCCTTAAGATTTTCCAAATATTTCATCCTTTTTCACGTATTTAATCACAAATTTTAGGTCTTTATTCCATGTTAGGTTTCATTTCATAGCATAATCATAAAGTTCAGTTGTTCTTAAATGATTTGTTACAATAAGTAAATGTAAAACTTCAAGACTTCACTTTACTACATCTCGAATAATATCGAGATGTATATCATTTATAATTTGTGACATGTTCTAGCTTTTCGCTCTCATTTCTTAGCTTTTCTCTGATTCGTACGATCCAATTTTACTAAACGCCTTGAAGTTTTCTGTTATCTGTAATAATAATTAAATCCCATGAATTGTTCGTATCAGCACTAAACGGTCGACCAGTAAAATAAAAATTGTAACTTCGAATTTCACATAGCCTTGTATTTTCAAATTCAAGAGCTTTAGGCTTACTACTATGACCTCAAATTGTAACATTGCACTGTATGTAAATTTTTCTGCAGGTAACGCTTCATTGCCGTTTAAGATGTGCCTCGTAATTCATAATTTTAAGTCTTGCCTAAAGAGAATAATCGTTTGCAGTGCTGCATTCCCCTACTATGGTGATATCAGGACTAACAACAATGTCACCACTAACCGTAAGACGTTAGCTTTAAGATTTGAACAGCCGATTCCTTATGCTGTGAATTTATACTGTACTGTGTGATATTTAGGAATAAAGTTGATTTTTTATTATTATTCATTTAATTTGACTGAATTTGGAATTGCATTGGTAATGCAAGCGCCATAAATCAACTTGATGGCAACGAAGGATTTTGTTTTTGTTTTCTTTCTATTTTGACTAATTAGAGAGACATTAACTGTATGATAAGACTAGTCTCTTTCCGTTCTTACTACTGAAGAATCTGCAATATAAGAATATAGTTCATTATCGGGGAATGATTCATCAAATTAAGTATTAGCTGCCCACCAAGAGAAAATTCTAAAGCGTACCAGTTGTGTGTGTTTTTATATTCGAGGTCTTGAAAAAGTGAGATTAACTTTTTGACTGAGTAAATGCAGTAGAAAAAATTTTTTTCATTTTACGCTACAGTAATACATATTATTATATTAGACTAGAATGTACATGTCGCTTCCGTACACTGTTTAATTCCGCTCGCTCCAGTCCATGGTAGTTTGATTCAATAATGGCTGCTCACTAGGTGGTCCACTCACAAAATATTAACTACTTGAGTACACGATTGAAATAAAATAATACTCATTGTTTAAAAAATGAGACTGACGATTTCAATTCGAAAAATAACATTAGCTACAGTAGCAGTAATATTTGTGTTATATGTATGTAGAGAGTAGCTTCATGTTGTTTAAAGAGGAATATTTATTTTCCTTACAGACTGATTAACCTTGAGGGAACTGAAAAGGTCCAGTGAAGCTGTAGATTTTTAGCGTGTAAATACAATTAAGATAAAATGTTTAGTTTGTAGATATCAGAGCTATTTTCTGTGACCTTATTGACTTGAAGGTGCTGAGATTGAAAAGATCATCAACATTATCACACATCATTCCTTTTCCTTAAAATCATCCCCCGAGAGCACCGGCAAGATGACAACTCGCAAGTGTGTCCACTGATGAAGCTCCATCAGTCGTTGATAGAGTGTGACTTTTCACTTGGGTTACCTGCTAGGGGCCACCATAGATTGAAGAGCTGAAAAAAACGCTTCTTCGTAATTCACTTTTATGATGCTAAAATTTAAAATCAAGGCCGGTATTAATATATTGAAAACCATGAAAGTTCCTTCACTTTCCACAATTCGGTGCTACTTGAGCAGCGTGAGCATATCCCCAGGCTGGCAGCTAAATAATTTAGCTCTGGACGCACTCGTATGTAGACGAGCAGAGGCAGTACAAAGACATGATGCTGTTGAGGCTTGTTTATGATGAGCCTCCAACATGGCTGAGAACAATGACGGGGCTGACACTTTGATGAAGTGGTCAGCTCGAGGCCCCACCGCAACAATCATACAGCAGGGCTTGTTGTCATTGAGATGTTCGCTGTTGTTCCTACGGTGTAACTCATCACTCGTTCGTCCATGATGGCTGATCGAATAATTTTACGTTTTCGATGGCAAAGTAGAGAAATAATAAGAAATTTTGAAATACAGGTAGGTCAAAATTTGATCGTTATTTTGATTGTATCCGTTACTTGAACTATGAAGTAGGGGCGTCACAAGGTTTGTTCTAGCTGTCCATGTATTACATTTATTCCGTAACATCGCAGGTCGATGATCTCCGTCACAATTTTTACTGTCATGTCATTCCTATTATTATTTTTGTTTTGTATGTTGTTGTTTCGCATTTTGCTTTGTTGACTGATTATGCATGCATTGTTTTACGTTATTGATGTTCTACCAGGTCTTTGCTATGAAGCTTCTTATCAGGAGGGACTAAGTGATTTTAATGTTCGTTGAGATTATCGTGAGCTGCTGGCTTTTGTCTGCAATTCCGATATCCATCTCAGATCATTAATTATATTTCATTTTTACAGGAAGTAGCTCCTATGATAGCATTACTACTATTTACTTGCGTTTCTTAACTTTGAAAGTGAATTATGCTATATTTGAATACATTTGAGGAAGTATGTCTCGCTAGGTTTTGAAGACTAAAATTGTTTGTGTTTAATTGTTTAGAAATACTGTTGCTAAGCCATCAATTAAATTATGCTTGCGCTGCTAGAATATTAATTTGTCATGTGGACTACTTAGGCGATCTTTCACTTCTGTACAAACTATAACTTACCATCAATTACTCAATACATTGATAGAAGTTAATCAATTGTATTTGATCTATATAAATAAGAGAAAAAGTCTTTATGACTACTTTTTATTCATGTCCTGAATGACTCAATGCCGTGGCTTAGAACCTTGAAATGATTTAACATGACAAAATTCGTCGTCAGTCGAGAGCTCACAACAAAATTTCTAAATATTGTTACTTAATTCAAGTGAAAGAAATTTTGGGTTCATATGTACCTGTAAATTTGGACAAGATTCACAATTTTGTAAGGAACTTAGTAGCAGGAAGAGAAGCTAGAGGACAAGAATGTGAAGTGAAGGTAGTTATGTATGTAGTAAGCGTGCTGAGTACAGCTCAATTATTGGAACAATAATCACTATCCGATATTAATTTTATCGTGATTCTTTGCACCATAAATACAAGTAAATAAGTTCAGAGAACATTTTTTAGCCAGAAAAACATATTAAGAGTGTGTGGATGTTAGTTTCTTGCATAAATAGCGTCGGAATTTAGCTTATAAATTGCTGCTGCATTTAATGAATGTGTCTGTAATTTTTTTGTAGTGTTTCAGCCTGACGATTATGTTAAATTAATCGAAATATCACCCTCTACAGCAGGATATTTTCGTTAGCAAAATGATTCGCAGCTTTTCGAGAATTTTAACAAATAAAGAACTTCAATAATTTCTTAGGGTTGATTGATGAGAAAAAATTCTGGTATTAATGAACTCAACCATTTTACTTTAAAATGGAGAATATTTTCTCCCGCGACACAAAATATACTTTAAGATTATACTCGTACTTTATACTTTAAAAATGAGTTTTAAAAATATATATTTTAAAAATTAGATTTAAAATTTCGTGAGTCGAAAATAACAAAAAATTCTGAGAACTGATAGATTGTGGTGGAATAAATATCAACTGGATGGATTCAAATATTGAAAGCTTTACGGAAAAATCATTTTTCCGACATCTATTATAGAGGTACTCTCTATAATAGATGTCATTTTTCCGTTAAGCTTTCAATATTTGAATCCAGTTAATATTTATTCCACCACAATCTATCAGCTCTCAGAATTTTTATTTATTTTTGACTCACGAAATTTTAAATCTAATTCTTAAATATAATTCTTAAAGTAAAAAGCAGTAACTTTGAAATAGGAAATTATGTTGCTGCATCCTATAGAACTATTTCAGAAATAGAGGTTTATAGCAAATTTGTAGGGACAGGTTGTCTTGGACGTACTGTTTCAATGAATGCATCAAACTTTCTCTTTCAAATTTATTAAAACAAATAAATAAATGACTTAGACGTAGAAACGAGTCATCTTTTTTTAGTTCACCAGCTTGGTCGATTGTTCACCAGCTTGGTCGACTGTTCACCAGCTTGGTCGACTTCGTTCACCAGCTTGGTCGAATGTTCACCAGCTTGGTCGACTTGTTCACCAGCTTGGTCGACTGGTGAGCGAATCTGCTTGCGAGCGGAAAGACCCGGGTTCGAATCCCGCTGCCGACATGGTTGACGCGGCTAGAAATACGGCATGAGACTTGGGTGAAACAACCGAATAATTATCGAAGTAATTATCCGACCCAAGAATGGGCCAGAAGGTTCGTTCCTATAGCCTCATTCTATTCTATTCTATTCATATTTGATAGAACATGAAAACAGACAAAATAAACACAACCTTGTACTTAAAAAATGAGTGTCTTCATTAGGTTTATTAAGAAACAAGGACTTCGCTGCAGCAGCGTTACAATAATATTATGTCTGGCTGTTGTTCACCCAAATGGTGATTGCTTAGTCAAGAGTTACGAAACAAATTCTCGTGTGTAATTGCAATGAAAAAATCATAGCGCTTGAAAATAAGGCAATTTTACCCAAAATAGCTGACAAAAGATGTTAAAGAGCAAGAGGGAGAAAGTGGAATGAGCTTTAGTGTGACCACAGTGTTCAATGTAGCGTACAGTGTAACTTGATGACACGTTTGCGGTCATCGACCTACTTAGACAACATCGTTTAAGAGTATATATATATATTTGAAACTTCATTAATTTAACCCTGGAACGACGAAGTGGCACTGAGAGGCCCAGTGTCAAAATTAGCACGCCTGTAAATTGTTATTAAGTTACTTACTTCTATTTTAAAAATTACTTTTTTATTTATGACTTTTCTGTTACGTTGTTAGAAAGACAAATAATTGAGAAGTGACTGGGCCTCATAGGCCCAACTAGTCTCCGATGCTGATTATTTTTATCCGTCGGTCCAGGGTTAAATATACTATAATACAGATAAATAAAAAAGAATTATTTCAGAATCCACTTCCATAGGCGGACGAAATGAATAAAAGGTAATTTAGAGTTTCTAATATGATGCATTAGGGGCAGAAAAAGAAAGCTCATTGTTTAGAAAAACGGTTCTTTCAGTTAAGTGCGGCCGTGTGGTACAGACGTTGTTAGCTCATTCTGTGTCGCTTGGGTTGACTACCTTCACTGTATTTAAATAACGAAATAAGAGGAAGATTTTGAGGTATCCATTTCGAGGACTTGCGAAGAGACTGTTAGTAGCATGAACAGAGATGGTAATTTTAATACTGTAAACGCACTTCAATACTTAGACTGGGTCGTTTAAAATGATAAACTTCACCTAATGTAGTAAGCTGTAACAATTTGCACCATTGTGAAAAAAATAATCACAATAATAATAATCATAATCTATAATAATAATCCTGAGTTTAGCGTTAAATAAAGTCATCTTCAGGTCAACACAGTTATGAGGTTCGTCAGGGAAGCATGATGATGAGGTCCGTCTAATTTTTTTTCGAATACATTCTTAAAAGTTTGCTCATGTGTAGCTGCTCTTACTGAGTACAAACGTTCCACAGTTAACTGTTGTGTATATGAATTAGTGAAATTGGCAATGCTTTTCAATTCTTTGTTTCAGTTATCAATTATTCCGTAATTTGTTCGTCACCTTATCTACTATGCAAAAAATCTAATCTCTGATCAGATATATGAGATGTTTTTCAACTGTTATCCTGTAACAGAATTTATGTATTAAGGTGAAGTGAGTGATGGTTCAAATAGGCGGGATACGACATGAGTCGTATATATGACCCCATGATACGACATGAGTTGTATGTATAACCCCATGATACGACGTGAGTCGTATATATGACCCCATGATACGACGTGAGTATATATGACCCCATGATACGACATGAGTCGTATGTATAACCCCATGATACGACATGAGTTGTATGTATAACCCCATGATACGACGTGAGTCGTATATATGACCCCATGATACGACGTGAGTCGTATATATGACCCCATGATACGACATGAGTCGTATGTATAGCCCCATGATACGACGTGGGTCGTCTGTCTGACCCCATGAAGACACTGCCAGCTGTCATGTACGGTCATATCTACAAATAATCAATAAATTGCAAATAAATCTTACGTAGTAGGCGATTAGTTATGTACAGCTATTTTACGCATGTAAATATGGATTTCATGGTGTAAAATTAGAAGATTTTATGGAACGGGATCAGATGAGTGGTACATTATTTCAAATACAAATATTTTAAGCATGAAAATATGAGTGTAGAGTGTAACATTGAAGGTTTTAGTTGAATGAAATCACATGAGTTGTATGTTTGACAGGAGACAGACTAGCTGTATGTAAAATGATTTGAATGAAATATATGATATTGAAATAGATATGAGTTTCTGTTACTGTTTCAGTTACAAAATAGGTAAGCTACTGCCACAAATGTATATAAAAGAGGTGTGCTTTGATTAAGCGAAACGCATCAAAGTTTTATCTTAGGGTCGTTTATTTTTAACCCCTACGAAGGGAGTGCCTAGGCGCCAAGAACAAATCTGTGCATGAAACAGTGAACAAAGGAGTCATTTGGTGACCTAGCTCTCACAAGCGCCTGGAACCCTGACGTCTAACCAATAAATGAAGCCAAACCAACTTTTCTCAATCCAGTTCATTCTACTTGAAGAAATTGTCCAAAATTTTGAAGACATTAATTTATTATGACTCAGCAGTGACCCAGTCTTTAGTGAATTATTCTGTGGGAATCGGACGTACACAAGTAGTTGGCAGTAGTCGGTAATGTCCGTCGACTTGTCGAGTTGAATGGCAAACCCAAAATTTGTGGCTCTGACTCCCGTAGCAATCACTTTACCAGCAACATCGCCCGACATTTCCTCAATACAGCGTTTCCTCAACACAGCGTTTCCTCAATACAGCGTTTCCTCAATACAGCGTTTCCTCAATACAGCGTTTCCTCAATACAGCATTTCCTCAATACAGCGTTTCCTCAATACAGAGTTTCCTCGTACAGCGTTGTTAGAAAGAGACTCACTTTCCAACTTCGCTACCTCCTTTCCAATCACGTGGGTCACCAAGATCGTTTCCGAAAGCATGACAAGAAACTGCAATGGTTTGTGCATTAATGTTTTTAAGCGAGAGGAAGGCTACTTTATAAGATGCTTTGACAATTATTCCTTCTGGCTTTTGGTAGATCTGGCTAAACTTGTCTAAACATTGCCGCTTCACGTTTTCATCAAGTCGCTGGACGCAGTTCTGGTATCGGTCTTTCTTGTCTGCATGTTTCATCTCGAAATGACGTTTTAGTAGGCTGCATTTCATAGCTTCATTGAAAAGCGTTTTAATGCAGGCCACACTCTGAGGATAAGCTTCTTTTTTTGCGACCGATTTCAATGAAACAATACTTGATGTATGTTTGGCCATACCATCGGTTCGGCATGTCATAAAATCTGATGAAAAACGTGGTTTTATCTATTTAAGACAAACAGGCAGACAAGCTCATGAGATAAAAAATTGTAAAAAATTACAAAAATCCTGGTATATTTGGATAGTTACGCAACAGTTAATCAGCAAACACAATACCACTTTTGAACCAAGAAACAACTATAATTAAACTGAATCCACAAAAAAGGACCACAATATGGAGGCAGGTATATAACTGGCTATGACAGTGATCCGCTTCGGCCGTTGACAACTTTCAAAGTTTAAGTTACCATTAATTGAATATCACCCTCCCCCCTGAAATGTCTACGTAGTATCCGTAAGTGTAAGGCCATCGCGTACCACTAGCGGTACGTGGACCACTGTTTGGGAGTCACTACTCTAGAAAAGGGGTTTCCAACCTGAGGGACATGTACCCATAGGGGTATATTGGCTTATCCAAATAGGTGCATTTAGTGTAAGTCTATAGTTCCTAAAAACTAAAAGTTCTCTTAAAAATTCAATTAAATTGGATTTTTTACTCACCTTTCTGCCATAAAAATTCCGAGGTACATGTTCACCTGTCGAAATACTGAAGGGGTACAAGGTCAGAGAAAGGTTGGGAAAAGTATTATTCTTTGAACTTTTTATCTTAAAAACTCTTTTGAGTTTTGGATATAACTCGCTATGTCAATGATAGCAAATAATTCCATATCAACTACAAAAATAGGATTGATGTGTCCAATAAAAAACAAGAAATCAAACAATTATTGCTAAACAAAACTGCACCCATTTGAGACTACTTCCTAAAATTTAAAAGTTGACGTTTGTTTTCGTTTTTTATGTATCGACGGCTCTCTCAAAAATAAAAATTAGAGCGTACCATCATTTTAAATCCATGCACATTGCATTGCAATATTCGACATTGTATACTGTGAAACATGTTTAAACTGGTTACCTAACTGAAGATACTGCAAGCTATAAGTTCATTATAAAATATGTACAAATTTACAGTAGTAAAATAATTTGTTATCTATTTGTTAATTTTACTCAGGTTTTCGATAATATGCTTTTTCAAGGCCAAAACCCGTTTTTGTATGACTTTTTTATTGTTTATTTGACTTGAATAACCGTGTGAATCAGTTAAAAACGAAAGTCAAGTGACGTACCTTTAACCTTATCCACGTGAGCAAATTTTCTAAAAATATAAGAGCTGGATCACCTCCTAGAGCTCTGGATCAACGTCTTGAAAGCTAGGTAAGTCTACGGGACTCTATATTTTTACGGTGTTAACTTATTGCTGGCAAGCTGGGAATGTAGGTGCATCGACCACTTAGTTGCATTTATGTTCATTCTTGTGTTCTTGATGACTTTGTGGGTTGAAGTGGAGCAAATCTTCCGAGCGACTGACGTGCTCCGTGTGCGTTTCGGTCCCTCGGACCGGCTGGACGATTTATCCACGGAAGTCGTCAGGTAGTTCAACAAAGTTGGATTTGCTCTTAAATTTACTCACACTATTACCAAGAGGTTGAATTAACTCTCAAGCCTCTCTGTAAACAATGTATTCCTCTCTTAAACAGATTCTAAATGTACCAGGAAACCAGTGTAGAAATTTGTTATTACGCTTTTAAATAACTTTTTTAGTATCTTTGATTTCCATTTCTACATTATGTTTCTAAAATGAAACACACATGTTGAATTTTTCGATGTGCTTTGCAGTATTTTCCAATGCTTAAAAAAATTAGATCGATCTTTTCGACGTAATTTAGAATTTGACCACGTCCCATCACAACGTAAAACAGTTTAACAACGTTTCATTGCAACTTAAGACAGAATATGGCAACAGTTCTTAATGATGTAATGGCAACATCCCATTAGAAAGAAACTTAATATATGGCAACAATTTTTTGCTACGTAATACAGAGCATGGCGACGACGCTTGACGACGTAACACAATATTTAGCAACGTCCCATTACAAAAAAATAACAGTATAAAGTAACGACACTTCACAGTTTAATGTAGTGTATGCCAACACAGTTACATAATATTGGACAGCAGCTCTGCGTATACCTACAGTTATTTTCTCAGTCAATAATTATTGAGAGCTACTGTAGTCACATGTGGAAAATATGTG
Source organism: Trinorchestia longiramus (assembly GCA_006783055.1). Taxonomy (NCBI): domain Eukaryota; kingdom Metazoa; phylum Arthropoda; class Malacostraca; order Amphipoda; family Talitridae; genus Trinorchestia; species Trinorchestia longiramus. The sequence goes on from VCRD01000055.1 coordinate 238,696, forward strand.
ACAGCGAATCTTACAGATGAAACCCTGAAATAAATTTGCTAGAATCAGTTTCATCAGCATCATAAAGTAGTAGCGTGTACATCCTGCTCTTTGTGAGATGTAGAATTCTATTCTAATCTCCATGCTTTAGCAAACATCTTGCAATTTACATAAGTCGTAGAGCCATTAAGTAATTTTTCTATTGATACTCTATACATGTTTTAGGTTATCTGTTAGGAAAAACAACTGTAGTTCTTACAGGTGCCGGTCAATTGATTGAAAAACGAAATAAAAGTTCATGGCAGTTACTGTTGAAAATTGCAGCGGAGGAAGTTTTACCTATTTTACCTTGCGGACGAACTGATCTGTGTAGCGGATATGGAACTCGCCGAGAAATACGGCTCATCCACATTGCCATATCTTAATTGAGAACCTGCTGTCACTCGCTTAATGAGGAGACAAGCAACTTAGTGAAGCAGAACTAATCTTTTATCAGCGTAACGATGATCACCATGCTACGACAGTTTCAGTTTCTTTTAATTTTGATCCAAATCTTCTTTTTTAATATTCATGAGCTAACTTCCTCATTTCAAAATCCAACTTCGTATGAGGCATTACAGGCAAATTCATGCATCTCAGTTCTGATAGAGTACGACATTTTTCAAAATATAATATCTGTCTTTCATAACCTGAAACCTTTCGTGAAGAGACGTATGACTGTGCTGCACTCAAGTGTTCTAATGTGCAGCAATTTTAACTCGTGATCGTCCAGACGGGCCGCTACAATTTGTCCATGGATTCTTTGCGGCGTCATACGAGCGGCGAACACAGCTGGATCTTTTAGTTCGAGCGAATCTATGCGAGATCTGAAGTAGCTTTTGAGCTTAGCATTCCAGAGGGTGATGGATGAAGCGAGTCTGGAGATGTCGATGTCTCCGCGGTGTCAGGCGCGCCAGTCACAAACTGGCCAACTAAAGCGGTCCGCCTGAGCCGTTTCACAATTTTTTCGTAGTACAGAAAGTGCAACACGGCGGAGTTTCTGTGGCCTTCTGCCCTACGACTGTCGCGACGTTGCGTTGAGGATGGTTACAAAGCAATCGCTCTTCCTTAATGGTTCATTGCAGTTGTTCCACTAATTAATTGATTTGTTTCGACTTTAGCGTGGGTGACAGCTCAGTCCTCCAAACACATTTCGGCCGTAGCTTACGCAGCAGTGAAGGTGACCGATGAATTTTATTACCGTCATCGGCAGCCATTGGAATAATCGAACAATACCTCACAGTGAAGTTAGTGAAAATATGACCAACGTCTTTCATTGTAGCCTAAGCAAAACTAAGATGTAACTGCGACAAGTAACAGGTGCACAAATTTTTTGCGCTTCACAGGCATGTGCAGGAGGCTGATGTTAGGGTTGCTAGCGGGGGTAGGTTTATAAAACTTAGCTCGATCGTCAGAGCGGATGGGAGACTCGTGACACTTGCTCGCACGCTCCACCCAAGAGACGGGCGGCCGCCCTTACCTGGTCTTCCGGAGTTATTTATCCCTTGGGTTTTTTATTAGATTCTGGCCCCCATAAGCGGCAGGCCCTGCCAATTGTCGACCTGCAGTCACGTTGCTCAAAAAAAAAATGAGCCAGCCGGAGCGAATTACTGCTTGATTCTTTATTTTTCTATCTAATTCGAATACTGTATCTTGAGATGAATGAATTCAAAATTCACGAAACAAACAAATTATGCTCTGCGTAATAAAATTTTAAGTAAATTAATACCAAGATTAATTTTTTCTAAATTCAACGGCAATTTTATCAGAACATGCTAATTCACAAGAAATCAATTTCGTTTCGACAACGACAACAGGCTTCAACCAAGTCCATCTCTCACCAAGTTGTTGGGAGCGTTCGTCGGAGCAAATTGTTCATGGGAATGTATGAGTCATGGTACAAAGGCGATAAAATTATTTGCACTCCTAGAAGATCAAAACGAGCTTAACATAATTTTCAAAATAAGCTCATGATTTTTCTCGGTTTGAAAGTGTGAGAAATACGATGCACAAGATGGCCTTGTTCCTGAGCCTTGAAAGCATTTCTTATCATCTTCTGAGGCTTATGTTTGGCTCACATCAAGGCTTCCGAGTCGCTCAAACACAATTCTGCCGTTTCTTCGTGACCGTCTTTATGAATATAGGAGAATTTTTGCTGCACGGATTGCGGCAAAAGTTGGGAGAGCTGTTGTCGGTGCTCGAAGCAAGTCACCGACCAATTGTACACCGCGGCTCAGCAGCACAGAGTCGTGCTCGTGCAGGCCCACCGCCGCTCTTGATTACTTGCCATCTCTTGCGAGTCTAAATTACGTATTGTTAATCAGCATCCGTCAACACTTTTGAAATAAAATCTCCAGGAAACGAGATGTTCTATTGTGCCCCATGACCAAGCACTTGGAATTAATAATCTTTATAGAATACATATAATTGATTCAGGTGGCATGATGTAATGGAGAAAATATAGTGTTTTTATGTTCTATGTCATTCTTCTGTATGGTATTTCCATATACCTGGAATTGCTTTCATACCAAGAAAAGCAGATAACCACGAGGCTTTTAACTAGTATTATTACCGCAACAGATTTGCGTTACATTCAAAACTACAAGTTTTTACAAAATGTTTTGTGGAAGGAAAAAATACATGGATGTATTTTTAAGTATTTTCATCATTACCAGGAAAAGTATAATTTAGTTACTACGCCTCGTGACGTTTGTGGAAGAAGTTACTTCGAAAAGACTCCTTTCCTTAGATGCTTTTACGTATTGAAACAACGCTCACATTGAAACACCATTTGATGAGTAACCAGAACAAGAGTTTATATTTAATTTATTTATCTTTGCTAAGTAACTAAAATCCAGAATCACGACTCAACTGCAGCAAAAATTAGGGGCCTGAGAGCATGGAAATAAGACTAATAATCTTCAGTTTAACTAATTATGTTATTTGTGATATTTTTTCTCTCTGAGGAGTGATATCACATTATAAATAGGACATGGTATTCAATAGAAATTCATTTTAACACCTCTTTTGCGTTATTTTAAAAGCTTTTTTACAAGAAAAGTATTATAAATTGGCCGCATTGTTTCATCAAGGAAAGGTTCGACAGGCAACTGTGTCCACAGCTATAGCAGCGCTCCTCAACCTTTTATGCGCAAGCGAATGTTATTTCGACTTTCTGGGATTAATTCATAAAATTTCTTATAATGTGGTGTAGCCGAGAATAATTTGAAAATTTTGTAATTTCATGCAGTCTTAACCACTAATTTTCTCTTTCGACCTGACAATCAAATTGTTGGTGAGAATTGCCTCTCAATCAGAATTCATTCAGTCCGGTGGGCCGTCAACATCATTCATGATATCTTAAGGGTATCTCAAGTGTAACTGCTACAAGCCACATGGGTAAAAACTTGTAATATATTTAAAATGATTGCATGTCTCACTCGAGCTGCTCAGTATCTTGCTGAGACTTGAGCATTCACGCAGAAACGAGTGAGAGACGCGCCGTACGCCTCAATATTGCATCCCATCTCCTTCACTCCAGGCTACTTAACTGACACCTTGGACGCATACTAGATTTTAATGACTGGTATGAACAGTCAAAAAGTGCGTCTAGATATAGTTAAGCATTAATTTAAAATTGTTAGGTAATATGAAGTAAATTTTTGCTGTAGCGTTCTGTAGTGTATGAGAGAGTGTGTTCTTGAAAAGATAATTTTTTTTCGTTGATTTTCCTGTAGTATTCTTGAATAATTTAATAGAAACTATTGTAGCTAAGGGAAACTGTGAATTTTTTATACCTGAGCACAAGCATTGAGAAGAAGTTTACACACAGCTTGCGCTAGAGAAGTCGCCATACACACAAGACTAGCAGAATATTTACTGAGTGTATGTGTTCGCAGGAAGTATGGCGTCAATGTAAGCTTCTGACCCACCAACAACAGAATGAAAATTCCATCTTAAAAATTCCGAATACCAGAACTATTGAAGATTAGACACAGGTTTTAAATCGTGAGTTAACATATTTATCATTAAAGACCCACAAAAGGATAGGCACAAAATACAAGGTACCTCAGAACAAAGCGGTTTGCAAGGGCCGCTGCACACTATCTGGGAATATTTTAAGAGACATCTGTTCTGATGAATACCTGACAAAATTGATCAGGACTCGATGCAAGCTGATCATAATTACCTTTATTTCCTTACTCGCGTGTTGCAAAATAATTTGATAAAATAATGAACCCATGAATTGTTCATTCGGAATTATTTTATAAACATTATTGTTTGGTTTTAAATAGGCACAGTGGAAATTGAATTATTGTATTCAAGGTGATAAATACCCAAGTTTCTGTGAAGATCCACGAGTTATGTTATAGACAATACTCCGTCTGTCGGGGATTATTTACTCAGAAGCCTGACGCTATGGTGCAGTTTATAGCAGGGTGTGCCGGGAAATGATGGACATAAAAGAGCATGTCACAGTGTCCACGACTGTATTTTCCTGTGAATCTACACAGAAAGTTCCAACACTTTCAATACGCTCAGCATGAACTTGATATGTTCTGCCATTCACAAAGCAGCGCTTGAAGTTTCCTGCACTACAAGCTAATAACTTTTCAGTGAGGACACAGATGCAGAGAAAATATTCGCAAGTTCTTGGTTTTGGTATTTTTGAGGTCAATGGAATCGAAACGACTGGTGCTGTTAGACTGGGTCAGAGCCAGACTCTGTAATGTGGTTATAAAGACAACTTGCTGCATTGAATTTAGTTTGAACTCGGGTAAAAATAAAAGAGTTGCAACATCTCTGACGCATTCTTGTGAGCAATCTGTACTCTATCAGTACTTAAGTATTCCATTAAGAATTCCATAAGGTATTTAAAACTAGCGTACTCATGAAATATTTAAGTAGGGGCCTAACTAAATTTGGACGTGCGCAATACCCGTTATCTTGCTGACAGGATACATTTCCATGTGGACTCATGTTTATGGTCACGAATAATGAGGAGTGTACAAGAATGCATCCCCATGAAAAGAAAAAGAGGTTTGGTCACAGGAGAACAATTCATTGCTTCCCTCTCCTTCCATTCAAGAAGGGTAAACAGTGACATTGGGGAAATTTGCAGTGACTGGAATGTTCCTCACACAGGAAATTCCCTGTGTCACCAAGTCCCATCCTCATAACTGTAAAATTACGGGCAAGTTTAGGAAGTACTGTGCTTCTACTTTAGAGGTGAAAAATATTGAGCCTAAATGAGTGGAGGCGTTGTACTGTAAAGGTTGTTATGAAAACAAAGGATTGCTAGCGAACGTTCATGTGCACACGTGTAACACTTACTGTATGTTCGTTCAAACCGGAGGAAACTATTTCAAATTTTAAACGTCGACTTGAGGATATGAATCTATGTACTCTCAGCATTGTGTAAAATTTAGAGGTAATAGACAGTTGTTTTTTTCGAGAATAGGATATCGTACAACAGTACAATGAAACACAGCATCTTTATTTATGAGAAACTGTTCACTGTTCAGCAGACTCAATCACTAAAATGTTTTTTCTACATGTTTTAAGGCAATGTATTCTGGGTCGGGGAAAAGTTTTAAAACTTAAAAACAAGCCTCGATGATTGTTTGGGAGGGCATTTAGGGAATGTAATTGTCCCCATTCTGTTTGATACCTGAAGGTGTGAAAATTCAAAAAATTGTGCTCAACCGACACTTTAGAAGGCACGTTGATACTACGATACAATACAGTAAATAGTGATGATATTAGGATTCTTCAACAGAATAGAGCGACGTGTCATACCGCTTGTCCAACACAACAGTCGTATTGAGAAAAGTGTCCCACTTTCACAAGCAGAAAAGAAAGGCTTCTCTCATTCCCAGGTATCAACTGTCTTGACTATTTTCTGTGGTCAGTTTTTGAAAATGAGGCTTTCTCCACTCCTAGTCGTTATGTTGATGTTGAGATACGAAACTGAAAAAAACACGAGGCAATATAGTAGACCGTGCTTGCTGCATTCTGAAACTTTCTGAAAGTCTCGGAGAGCGGGAGTTTAATAAGAGTTTGTGAAATTGTTTTATGTAGTACAAAAGTCTATTGTAGAAGAAAAAGTGTATAAGAGTATCACTTACTATTTGGTATACTTGAGTTGGAAATGGTTAACATGCCGTAAATTTTATGTTTCTTTTTTAAAGTATTTATCCCGTAGAATATATGTATATATTATAAAAAATACTATATACTACATATATACCACATAGTATGCTACTATAAATATCATACAATATTCATACAATAAATAATGTGAGAAGAAGGTAGTGTGAAAAACTTGAAGGCATCTCAGGCAAAAGAGAGGACAATTTTTATTCAACTCTCGTTCCAAGCTATTTTTTAGCTTTTAATTCATACTAGGTCTGCATGATCGTTGGTAACTCTCTCTTTAAACTTTATGTATTTTTTCCTTCCGAGCATGCTATAAATCAGGCCCACACCAAAATGTTAACATTTATAGTATGTCGACAATATGTAATCCTATACAATTAATCAATGTACAAATCCAGATAATAGTAAAAGAAAAGATAGCGAACATTTGATATGAAACCATCAATCTATACACAACCGTAAAAACTTTTAATTTCATTTTTAGTCTCTACAAAGAACATGGAAAATAATGATAAGCACGTTGAAATTGGAAAGAATCTAAATTTCCGTTCTCCATGGCCTCAGGAAAAACTTTAACATTTTACGTATTAAACCCATTTAAATCTGCATGCTTGTTGGGTTTTGTACTTTAATCCTGAAGGTATGCGGCGTGTGCTCGGACACGACAGCTCCAGCGCTGAGCATTTGTGAGGCGCATTCGTCAAGTGCATACTTACCTAAGAAGAAACTCCCACTTCGATAAGGCGGTCGTCACGATTGTTTTCTCGCTGGACTTGCCTTGGCTTTGCTGGTGCTACGTACGTGCTGCGTCGTCATGTTTTGATGAGCGTGCTGTTGCAGTAATCATTCGGCATGCTTTCGATAGCCTCGACCGTCTGGAGCTAAAGAAGGGGCTATTAAAATATAAAGGTGGGTGTGGGAATCTAGGAGACACTGCGCAAACGTGACTGGAGAGCCAGGGAATGAGGGGTGATTGCGCATACTTGGAAACACCTCCTGCATCAGGTCTCCCAAGGGGCACTTCAGGGCTCATGCTGACTAATAGGCTGACTCCCGAGGCTGGAGGAAGACGATACACCGACTAATGGCTTTGGTCGCACCGTGATGGCACAGCAAGCTCTTCCTCATGCACTCCTGATGGTTTCGTCAGGGGCATTTGGGTCATACGTTTGACATGATCGAGTTGTGGAATGAAATTCACACTTATTCAGGACGTGATGGTCAGAAAGATGTATCAAGAAGATATTTTCAGTATTGTAACCATGCTACATGAATTTATTATTATTATGTGGAACTTATAGTCGACGTAATCACCAGGCAAGATGCGTTCGGGACTTCTTTTCGATACGACAGCGTTTCAAGATCTGAACATTCAAAGTCTGTTCAAGCCCTTATGTTTTGTGGGATAATTTGGCCCAATTTCCTAAAATGTTGATTTGAGAAGGTGTACTTTAGAAATTCTAGATATAAAAACTGCATAAAAACATGATTAATTTTGAGGACATATGGAAAGTTTGCTCTATACCACAACTGACAAGTACAATACGGAACTTTTGTGGAGTTGTTTTGAAGAGATACATTAGCAGCTCAATTACTAAGCACTACTAGATAACAAAGCTATTTATCATTTGTGATTCAGGGATTTAAAACACAAACTAGATGTTGCATCGTATTTAATAAACTGGATAGATATATTCTACTGCGGCGGGTGTTTGAGATGAAAAGAATTTTCTATTTGACTGTATACCAAGCTAATTATTGATACCACGACTGGGAAGAAGTCTTGTTTTATCTTTTTGAAAAATTGATCAATAATGTTTGATGAATTTCGTATAAATAAAATTTGTAATGCCTAAATAGGCTTAAGCTTCATAGCATTTAAATTTGTGGCTTGAACTTTGCAATGTTCAAAAAATGTTATTTTTCTTGTAAGAGAGAAGAGCAAGATTTCTTTGAGAGTTGTTGGCCATTCTGCCGATATTGCAGCACTTATTTGGGCCTTTGTTATGAGGCACTGGAAGCTTTATGAGCGCAACTAAGTTTCTCTCGACGACATCAAGGATTTAGGCATTTTTTCTCTGAAATTATGAGAACTCTTTTAGCATCGCATTTTTGCAAAAAATTCTTTCTCTGCTCGGTCATTTGTTTTCGAGCTTTTGAATGTCCTCATGGACCTGCGAAAGCCAGGCGCGTACCAGAATATTCGACTAGGGACTTGAATAAGCGAGATGTTATCTCGGACACAAGTGCGTGAACCCCAATGAAAATGCTTCCAATAAAAATGAAGAAAATGCAGGCTCGTGTCACAGCGGACTCCACGCTGTTACTCTGGGAGGTGAAGGGAACTCGAACAAATTTTAGCTTAGATTGAGGGAGATTAACTTTTCATATGTTTCAGAATTTTTGTATCAAAAAGAATTCTTGGTAATATTGTATTTCACAAATGTACACTCAATGCATCGTCATACAAATATAATACTTCAAAATGAAGTTTAAAAATTTCAAAAGCTAAAAAATAGCACCAATAATTTTGCTTCTTTGCAACAAACACTACACATCGAGATAAAAATTTCTGAAAAATCTCGTTCGTTATTCACCTGATAATATAAACGTGCATAATGAAAAATAGAAGAAAGATTTGCCAGTAACTTATGCATTTGTGCTCATGAATCAATATCCTTGTTACTACTACTACTACTACTACTACTACTACATCATGAATCAATAATTACATTGGCTTGAAGGGACAAGTGTTCAAGCGATGAACTAGTGGAAGACATGAAGACAAAGTCACTGGGTGAGTTCTGAATTGAGCTTTCATAGGTACGCACAAAAATGTTAAATGAAGGATCGACTTATTATTCACCTTTTCTTACTCATTATATTAAGGAAAAGAAAATCAGTTAGTAGAGCTATACTCTGTGTATACAGACGCTAAAGAGTATAATATTTATACTTTTGACAGGCATTGAGAGCCTTAGAGTTGAACTGAGTAATAAAACTGAAAGTAGATTCTGAAGCACCTGTTACTGGGAGGCTAAAACTTACTTCAGTGTGGAAAAGAGGGCCACAGGCACTTCGCTGTTATTAAGTCTTACAATCAATTGGTCGCATCAAGGGTACATTTAATGCAGCGTGCTTTGTCATTGATGCTCTCCGTTTTCGGCCAGCGGTGACAGAGGACATTTGGATGGAACTTGCTCTCATTTTCTTCAAAACCACAAACGACGTGAGGTTATCCCACTGTCACACCGAGAACGTCATTGTCAACTGTGATGACTTCTGATAAAAAATTATCTATTTTTTTATTGATCTAATTGTTAGCACTATTTGCATGTAATACAAGTTGATAATTATTTCTTTTCCATGGGCATAACTCACTAAACAATTAGTGAGAAACAATTAGTGAGATTGTTTTAATGTTTAATGTTGAGATTGATTTAATTAGTAATTAAACAATTAGTGAGATTGTCATCTGGAGAACATGCTCTTTTCTGTAGAGTTTGCATTCCTACAGTGTTGGCAAAGTTAACTGTGTCGGATGATAAGAATTTTTATACCGACCTACTTTTTTCTTTATTCTGTTTAGTATTCGATCTTTTTCCTTTGGGAAGGTAGAAACGTTAGACATGGTTGTATAGATAACTTAAGTATTGCAGCTTCAGTTTCAATACAGTTCCTTAAATTTCTAAATCCATTCTCAACTTACAGTTCCAAATTTTTCAAGCGAATCATATTTTCTCCTCGGAATATTTATCTATAATTTGTTTCACCTGTGTATCTAAGGTTGATGTTTATGACCGAAAACGTATACATTTAAAAGCTGTCTAATTTTTATCATTATATAAAATATTTTTAAAAAGAATAACATTTTACGTCTGTGTCAAATTAAATGCGTAGTATTTGACCGTTTTTGATACACGAGGCGTTCAAGTATATTGCTCGCTGAAGACTATCACGGAAAGAAGTAATACTAACCCAAGTTACTACTCATTCTTATTTAGTACCTCATTAATATTCAAATCATTAAATTCATCAATGGTTTAAATAATCAATTTCATACGTATGAAGTACCAGTCAGCGTCACGCTAGCTTATGTACAGCCACAAGATCGTGCTCGCCGACACGCGTCAAAGTTTCAGAGAACGCCAGGTCAGGAGAAATTCTTGTCTTCATTCAAAGAAAATGAAACTAAACAACGGCAACAAAGTTCCAAAGAGAGTTTGAGCTCCCCGTGAAAATTTTACAGCTGTCAAGTAACCTTCTATCACACCAAGGAGATGCGAGTAAGTTTACAGTTTCACTTAGTTTCACTAGCATGCAGTACCTTGGAAGCGGCGGGAGAGTCTTTGATCGTCCTAGAATTTTGCAGCTTCGTGAAGAAAATAATTCGTACTGTCTTGGATGTCATTGGGTTTATCGACGAAGAAATGAGGAATTACTGAGGAGGCCGGCAACTCTTGATTAATATTTACGTCTCACGAGCATTGCAGTGGTGCGGGAACTGAACCCACATAATTTTTAATTAATTGCGGAACGGCTTGCCTTGACCAACTCGATAGCAAGAAGCGAACGAAAAGTGTTCTTGCTTTCAGCTGAAGCATCGGTGGTAGCCTTGTACGAGTAGGGAACAATGCTCAGGCAGGAAGGGTCTCATCCTTTCTTGTTGCTTCACATTTTGCGGTCAGCTCGAGAAATGCACGATATTAATCAGCACACAAATGATCAGGATTGTCTGATCCAAAGACACAGGTCGTCAGTGAATTTTTAAATCTCACTGGGCTATAAAACGGGAGGAAATTTGAGAGGTGTACACAGACACTACAACACTTGGTCATCGTTCAATCTTGGGAGAAAAAGTTAATAATTTGATCTCCCATGGAAACAGAGAAGGAGGTATTTCCTGATTTCAATCCCTACAGGGAAGGACAATGTCGATCAATATTGCTAAAACATAATGATTTTACAGTATATTCCATGCACTGATGAGCACACTCTTGATATCAATCGTACTAATCGTATCTAATTATCTGAATTGGGAACATGGAGAGCTGAACTATTAGGCGCGTTTTCTATGGGTACTCAATGTACTTTTTTTCGAAAACTCAAAGTGTGTTTCTTCGAAACGTAACTTTCAGAGCATATGCTAACTTTTATTCATAATCATATGCTCTAAGATGCGTGAAAACAGCATCGTGAATTGATATAAGTGCCTTATCTTCTTTTGGAAGCTGTGAAATTTTCTGGTGCTAAAACCAACTGCTGATTTCATTCAGGAATTCGAGGCCACTTAAAAGCTTCAAGAAACATTTTTCTCTCCTTTCAGTGAAACGTTCAAGAGCATATCACACAGTAATGAAAATATTTTGTGCGAATGAATTATATTACAATCATCAGATGGATAAAAAATGATTTAGCTTCAGTAGAGCTGCTCATTCATATTTCGTCACTCAGCAGCCACTGACCAAGCGTCTGATGCTTGTGACTTAAGAGTTTGTTAAAGAAGAGGACAGACACGACAGAAAAAGGCAAAACAAATTGGTCGTTAAAAATTATCATTAATGGGAGTGGCCCAATTTTCAGTGCCTTTATTTTTTTAAATGAACGAGATATGACAGTACAGAAATTCTCCAGCTGTTACGCAGAATAAAAAATCAATTATGAACAATAACATGAGATTATCCAAGTTTAACTATTACGTAGGACGGTTGGAATAGTGATGCCAGTAAGGTACAAAAAACTATGGTGCTCATCTTTACATATGTTAGAGAAATTTTTCTCTCATAAATATTAATCTGCACGTGCTTTTGTGATGTGTCTGTAAGGTTAAAGTTCGTATAAACAGAAATACATACCCATTTGTTACAAACAATCACTGGTCAAAATGAACGAGTCAAAAATTTTGTAATTGAAGCTAATCAACCGGTCCGGATTATAACATTCATTATTCAGAATGAGCTTCACAAAGGATATGGCTGAGCTTTGGCCAATGCGTTAAATTTTATATTGCATGGACCAGTCACGGTTGTTATAAATGGCTTGATGTAAGACGTTCATCGAAATGTGTCCATTACTAATTCTCAGGGAGCAATTATCAATATTTTCAAGAAGAAGAATGTGATGCTGCCAACATTCAGCAAGAGTTTACAAACGTGTGTAATGTGATGAGAGTTCAAGATGGAAATGCGTCAAAGTAGTAAAATACAGGGTGCAGCAATAGAAATTCCTCTTTTCAAAGCGCTTTGCTTTAAAAAGAGAGGAAGTTATGTTGCTGCACCCTGCATAAGAGAAAGATATATAGCTAAAATGAAGACACAAGCATGTTGAGGATGTGGTATGCCTTGCTGTGGTGTGTCGTCATCGCCGTCATCACTGTCCTACTGATGGACGGAATGACTCACAGATCAATTCACGTCCGTCAGATTGTACATAAAAATTTGTGGCCACAGCGCCGTTAGTCACATGATACACAAATAGGCACTCGTATAAGAACTTGGTGTGTAAATGCGTAGTTAATTTACAAATAATTTGAACTTAAAAGTGGATTTTTCGGGTGTACATGGAAAATTAGTCCTTGAGGAGATCCAAGGAAAGTGAAATGTGCTATTAAATGGATGATCATGCAGCACTTTTCGAAACCTTTTTATCAGTAGGTGGTCTAATACGCATCAGCGCAAGTGGTGTCGAATTTTACGCCATTCAATTCGTTTTTTTACGAGAGACTATACGCTCTGTCTCCAATTTATCAGATACGCATGGGTAGTCGTCTTCTAAATTGCACGGCTCATTGTACAAGGAATACATTGAATGATGCAATAATTTGTTTGAGCACGGCTTAGAATTAAGCTCTAGTGTAAGAGACATTTATCAAGAGGTCTTTGTAACTTCGACTGGTGGCACATGTACAAATGTCGAGTACGTAGTGGTGCAAAATCAATTCACGAATGCACTTACATATCCAGCGGCACACTATGAGATTCGAGAAGGGAGTATGTTCTCTAAATTTTAATATATTGCCTTCAAAGATATACTAGGAGTCGTATGTTGTAAGGAAATGAGAAAATATTTCCCAGCACATCAGAAGTTTATTTTTGTTTAGATACTGCCATAATGTTTACATGAAAAAGAGTGTTTAGACCTATTTCGTTGACTGACTTATTCCATGTTTGAACAAAATATACCTTCGATAGTATTGTGCCTCTTGTACATATATCAACTCGAGTGTGATTAATGCATTCCAAATGTCTGACGCATGGGAGAAAAATATAAAATAAGTTAAGAGGACCATTGTTAAATATTCCCGTAGGTGTTCCACCTCAACCCAGTACATGCAGCACCTTCTGGAATGTTTATGACGTAGGAACTGGAAATTCAAGTTGAAATGGTTTCATTGTTTATAAAATATTTATACCCCAAATGCCGATTTTACAGAGTTAGGACGGCAATAAGTATTTTCTAACATACTGCGCATGCTCTGCTGTAGATTTCCAAGGAAACAACTGTCTCCTAGTAAATCCAACTGCTCATAGGGTCCTGGTGCTCGCCTCATGTTTGTATCACTTAATTAAATTTGAAAGTGATATGCTTAAAATACGACTTTTGAATGCAATTAATTCCGTACTGCCCCATGATTAGAAATTTAATTGTAAAATTTATTCTTAAATGTATCAAAGAAAGGTGACCGTGGCAGAATGAAAATTGTATTCAGGGAAAAAGAATGCTTCAGCAGACAACTGGCCGAGCAACAACGTGATATTTTTCTATCAGTATCTGGCAGTAACGTACGAGTTTCTCTCATAAACTCAAAAATATTAGTTCAGGTCTTACAATGTGTTAGACTTCAAGAAATTTATAATGAAAAAATTTGGATCAATAGTTTTTTCCTGCATGAGGTGATTCAGTGGTTGCGTTTCTGTGTGATATATTTACATACTGTATGCAGTAAAGCAGTTGTAACGATGGAAGTACCCATGCCACAGCTCTTTCACTCACAACTTTAACTAATGTTTTTTGTATTATTATATTAATCATTGGTCATTAATGATTTCTGCGGCTGTCATTGAGTGCAACCGGTTATTTTAGTTAACAATAAAGTCCCAGTACTTCTCTCCGTCGGAAGAACCTGCAGAGGTGTTGCTCAAAGAGACAAGATTATGCATGGTCTGGTCTCGGTGTGAGGAGGTGAACTACTTGCCCACGCTGAGAGCTGACTCAGCATTGGTTGAGCAAGAGGGGCGCGTGGGAGGATAGGGGGACGTAAGAACTGGGGAATTACATTGCGCGCGGGAATTTTGCCTTCATTCAGTGTGCATAACGCTCTTAAGGGGCAGAAAATATCAATGTGTATGTATTTATTTACTAACTTGTATTTTGTGCCAGTATGCGATTCAGAATTCATGGGAATAATACATTATTAAAACTACTATTATGCGTTATTATCAGGTTCAACACTTAAAAATTCGAGGCATCAGTTTTTAGGGTTATTTTGTTCGACACTCCGCCAATGCTTTAGTTTCAATGAATCCCATTTGAAAGTCAAGTTTCCTAAAAAAAATTTTTTCTAAAATTTTGCCATAAGTTAGAAATATTGAAACGTTGTTTTCTGGTAAGTCGAGGTCACCTAAAAGTTTCATGTGTTTATTAACTACTGCGTTTGGTATGATAACTATTATTAAATAAAACTCGACTTAGTTCTTGAAAAACTCTACATGGTTCAAGCCCGAACTTTGACGTATAATAAGCAATACTATGCACCATAACTTCATAAATTCAAGTTTATTCACTTCATTCTGTTTTTCAGTACTCCTAAAAATATTTTAAGAAACTCTTAAATAGAAATAAACATTGTTTCTATTAGTATTTTGTTTTATATAATACTTTATTTGAGCTTAACTAGAGTAAATGGGTAAATGGGTAAATGGGCAAATGGGTTTTTATTCTCAGGAATTGACTAAAAAGAATTATCAAGTGTTGGGTTCTGGAGAACGAGGAGGCCATTTTTGCTTAGAGAGGAGGCAAGTGTTCTTTGCAGGATATGTGTTTCCACAACCTGTTGCATCTTGTGAGCAAAATGGGACATCGTTCCATGCTGTTGTGGAGTCCAAATGTGACCGTAAATTGCATCGTACCATCGAATCAGTCGGCTTACCAAAATGTCCATTGATTTTCACTCCGAAGGGAGCAAAAACACAAAAGAAGGGTTTCCTACTTTCAAAAAATCGTAACTCCTCAAAGTTTAATTGTTTCTTGTTCCTGGTGTCTGATTATTTTACTAGCGTGGAAGGGATTGACTCACGACTTGTTGGAAGAAGTCTATTTTGATGATTGAGTGAACAGTGAACATTCATTTACGAACATGATGTTTTACAGCCTACCATCATAGGTACCATTCAGTAACAGCGCACTACTGGTGCGTCTCCGATGAGGACTTTCTTTGGTCGAGGAAGTCTCCCTACATTGATTGGTATTCTTTTGCTAAGCATTCTATTGACTCTAAGTTGTGTCACGGTTTGTAAGATATCAGGTAGAGGCAAAACTTTCTAAGCAGCGTGTTTATGAAGTTACTTTCGACTTTTACTGATAATGCAAAAAGTCGAAGGCAAAATACTCTTTGAAGTAAATTTTTCGGCTTATTAGTCTACCATTATTTCATAATTTATAATTGTATTGTGAATTATGAGAATTCAAAAAAGCATGCTAAAATGTTCTTCAAAAAGTAAGAATTACGAAAGAGAACCCACAATTTGTGAAAGGCGCCAGTAAGTGTTCTTTTGTATTGTGAAGTAAAACCATTGAAATACCACTGTATATTCAAAGAGTTTACTGAGCTACATCAGCATGTGCAGAACCAGGCCATAACAACAGCTGTACTTCGAGAGCTTCATTGTGTTCAATACGATGACAGAGCAAGCTTCGAGATGTCCGCAGTATCTCATAAAAATGTAAATAGCGACTAGAGCTTACGTATGACTCGCAGTGATATGTCGACAGATGAATTAATCGAAGTAAGCACGGAAGTATTCTTACTAGGAAGTATCTTCAAAAGAGCCGTGATGTTATCTTGTTTGAACTACAGAGTGTATTTAGTTCTGAAGGAAGCCCACTGAAGACTTTTAATAAAGACTGCACTTTTACTATAGTGAAACGAGAGGAGAGCCACTTATGATTTTATCAGTCATATTGAGAGCCTCTCTTCATTCAATCGATGCTGAGCACGGAGGAATTAATAGTAATGATTTTCCAGTACCGGAGACAACATTTTAGATATCGTTTTCAGATTTTGAGTATCATTTCAAAAACGTCCATGGTTTGATGCATATAGGTGCTGTAGTGTAAAATTGGAATTCGTAAAACAAAAATAACATAGAACATCTGAATGATGGTCACGAAGGCCGAGTTCTAATGGAACTAAGAACCTTCGGTGTGTATTTGAGAGACATGTTTGAAGAAGAACCTTCACGCATAGTCTCTGAAAAAATGCAGCAGATTTCTCGTGTTGAATGATTGAAGATTGCTTAGCAGGTCAGCCAAATAGTGTCAATCCAATCATAACGAATCAGAGATGCCAGATACGCGGCAGCAGGACTAAGTTTTTATTAGTTCATATATTTTTAAACTAGAGGGGTTCTGAATATTTAGTTCAAGTTCGGTACAAGCACAATTAATAATATTATTCGCTGTCGTACAACACTCAACATACATAACTATTTGTGCGCTAGATTGTTCCCTATTGGATTTTGAAGTCCTCTCTGCCTACCATTTCTCCCTTTATGAACTAATTTAGTCATAAATTTGCACACGCATATTTTAATATAATTATTTAAGAAGTATCCGTTGTGTAGCATTAAGTGCAGTAGCACTGCTGATATTATTCAAAGTCTCTAGCGCAACATTAAATAACTAATTTCTTAATCAATGTATGTTGAAACTAAGTGTTTTCTCGTACCATGAATTATTTTTTTGGGAAGGATTTTCAAGTACTACGAACACTTCCTTACTCCAGGAGCAGTGAAATAAATCGTAACTAATTTCTTTCCTACTACACCGCAACAACTTTTTAACAGAATATAATCAGTAATTTACCAAAGGATGTATGTCTTTCATACGAATAGAATGAGTTGACAATATCTTACTTCACCGTTCGTAACAAGGTAAACAACTTCTGGCTATTTGTACTCTACTAAGCTCTGCACAATACGTTCAATCATGCCCTGAGGCATTAAAATACGTAGTTAATATCAACTCGTATTATATGCCCGAGTTATATGACATAAATTGGGCTATACGCACAAAAGTCTTGCTAGTGCGGACAGTCTCACTATGAACTATACATTCTGCACTCTTCATACTAACTCGCAAGTTGTTTGTTTCTTTCAATCTCCTTGGCTTTGTTTTAAGCTACATAAAATATAGGTAAAAATGTTGCATCTAGTGATTACAATAACATGTCAACTAAAACAGTTATGTCCGATGGTACCTTAAGTGAGAGAACTTTTCTGTAGTAAATCAGTCTTTTTCATATTATCAAATCGTAACAATTTTTGGGAACTCTAGTTTGTATGCCAGTATATTTGCCTGTGCACTGTGAATATTTATTACTATTGATCTGTTGAATACGTTGTTATTCTATGAATTAGTACTAAAATTGTTAAGTATGTTCTATGGTATGAAATTAATAAATACTACCTGGTTGTCAGACACACATACCGGGTTGGGCTGTAAAGTGTAGTTTATAGTAAATCCCATTTAGCATAAAGAAGCATTTAAATTAATCGAAAATAAATTTTAGATTTTCAAAATGTTGCTATCAATAAAAAATGTAATATTATCAAAATATTATCAGAAATACGATTAATGAATAGAAAATTCTCAGGTAACTTTTCGGAATAAGTTAATTTAGCGGCGATATTGGGACGAAGTTTTCGGGTAGCTTGCTCGTGTTTGGCACGCTCAGGTAGATGGTCGAACAGCTTCAGGCTGATGTTTAACAAATACTTGTTATGTCACTACTAAAAATGAAATTTAAAATGAATTTTAGCTTCCCCAGGAAATTGATCTATAATATGGAACCCTAACTCATTTGGGTGAAGATGTGTACTCTAGGGTGATAATATACCCTTGAGTGTGCAGGGTGTTTATAAAGTGTTTGCTAAATTGAGCTGTTTTTGGATAATAATTGAAAATGTTAAATAAGTGAACACACATGATAGAATTATGTTACAATCAATGTCAGAACCAATATTTCACGTTCAAAATGGGATTCATTTTTATCAACGTACATTTGATATCTTTGACCAATGCTAGCAGCAGCCCACCCGACTTTTTCCTCGCACATTTCTCACGCTGTTTTGCACAAGAATTTCTTCAACCCTTCAGCTGTCGATGGTTTGCGGTGATGAACAATGGATTCCATCTTTCCCCAAAACTAGCAGTCGAGGGAACTGAGGTCGGGGCTATGGGTTGGTTCAATCAGCGACTAATCACTCGGTCGTAGAAATTGTTCGATAAAAATTAAAGGCATTCGTTGGAGTAGTGAGCAGGAGCACCATCCTATTGATGATAGTATCCTTGCTCATTGGAATCTGATCTGGTAGCTGACCACAATTATTTTAGTAAGATATTGAACGACTCCTTTTAGCTTACCGACTTGCATTCGTTAAAACACACAATCAGTAGCACTTGACCGTCCATAATTCCTACCCTTAACACATGCTTTTCACCGCCTCGTTTTATGGAGTCAGCATGCTAAAACTACTTTTTAATGATACATTATCATTGGTCTTATCGATTATGATGCGGTTTTAAGTGTAACCACTTCTCGTCTGCGAATTTTATCATCTGAGGGTCAATGCTGATGGCCAAATCCAATGGTAGATTTTAAAACATGTTCCTTTGTGCTTTTCGGTGAGTTCTTGAAATCGATGGTACTTGCAAGGTTTTAGATGTAGATCACTTCTCATTATTTGGAAGGTCGTACTAATTGTGTACTGAGGTTTCTTGTATTTATACGAATTTAAGTAACCGTATGCTTTCTCTTCTCTTGAACGCGCACATTTAACATTTGGCGGCTTACATGGACATCACTTTCTCAAATTTTTTTCACGGCTTCATATTGTTATAAGCGGTCGAAAATCTTGCAGTGAAGATCAGGCTGATACTTTAAACGATTGCGTTGATACTTTAAACGATATTCTTTCAAAAATTACCTACTTGATGCCTGTTTAAGGGTTGTTGACAAGAGTGTTATAGTTAATTCTGGATTTGTCCATTTACGCTCGTGTTCCATGAACATTGTTTCGATATTAGCTTCCATTTTGAAACGCTTAAAATAAAAAACAAAAATTTTATTCATACCCAAAGATTGATGAATATATGCAGAAGTTCTGTAGTATAAGTAACATTGTATAAAATAAAAATTATTAATAATATTCCTTACAGTCGTAAATGTATCTGGCGTGGTTAAAACTTTTATATAAGCCTTGTATACTATATCATAACAATGTTATTCCAGCATTTGACCAACGAGGATTCGATGCCGTAAAAGGTAGCTGAAAAAGGTAAACCTCACTTTCTAAAATGAACTATGAACCAAATTCAAAAGATCATTGGCTTTAAATCGAAGAAATTAGCGGGACTCGATCATCTGGACAAGAACAACTTGAGATTTTGCTCACATCGCTTCTGCCAGTATACATCAGAGGGAGAGCTGGGCACGGCCATGTATATGCAGTGCTGTGGTGCGTACACACCTGGCCAGTATGTATCAGAGGGAGAGCTGGGCACGGCCATGTATATGCAGTAGTGTGGTGCGTACACACCAGGCCAGTATGTATCAGAGGGAGAGCTGGGCACGGCCATGTATATGCAGTGCTGTGGTGCGTACACACCAGGTGACCTTTGCAGTGCCATCTGCCTAGCCTGGGCAGCAGCCGCCGCGGGGCGAAGACGGGACAACTGGTATTGGATGATGCTGAAGTACTGGTGATGTTGTAGTGCTGGTGATGCTGTAGTGCTGGTGATGTTGTGGTGCTGGTGATGCTGTGGTGCTGGTGGTATGGTTTTGATGATGTTGTGGTGCTAGTGAAACTGTAACACAAGTGATGTTGTCGTGCTGTTGATGCAGTGGTGTTGGTAATGTTGAAGATGTTGGGGTGTTCAGGCTGTTGTACAGGATGTCCAGAGAGTTATAGCGCACCCATCTAACATTGTTCATCCAATTAAACCCAAGAGAATAACTGACAAGAATTTTGAACGGCATAATAAATATTCAAACCTACACTGGTTCTAGAGTGGGAGACTTTCAATTTGTTTATAATTGACCTTCATATCTACCTTCTGCATTCTATATAAAAACATGTCTCAATAAAAACTGGAATGCGCAGTAACTTTCTGTGCTACACACCGGAAGTTGTTGCACAATTACGACAGGTGTGTGCAGCCCATGAGCTCGTGCAAAAACGAACACTCTAATGCGCTGCCAAACATGAAACTTGAAGTTAAATATTTCTCCTGTTTATTGAAGGATTTCACCGATGGAATTATCTTCTAGCCATGTTGTGAGTTCAAACGGAATTATCTTCTCTTAATTTGCTGCGAATTCAAACCAGCAGTGAATGATGGCAAACTAATTGTTGGAGTTGACTACTCAGAGGAACAAAAACCCTGACCCTGAAGAATAAACCCGCTATCCTGGGAGAGAAAATGTCTTTTTACGTAGGAGCATATGTCAGAATTGCCTTCAACAGGATAGACGCAGAACTTTTTCCTTAGTTCATATGAATATTTTAATCTCAATTTAGAAACTGGTTCAAGATTTTGGGTCGTGAAGTAGTATATAAATCAGAAATTAATGTTTTTGATAGATATTATTTCAATATACCTAAGAGGGCAAAAATAATTGAACAAAAGACTACTCTGTTTAAAATTTTTTATGTGTGCACCCAGCATAAGATTATAGTATTATTTTTAAGTAAATATACTATAGTAGAGATTATAAAGTTATAAGGTGCGTAAGTGGCTCGTGACATACATAAGCTCACTAGAATTAGGCTTCGTTTGAAGAGACTCTGCATGACCTCACAGCTCTGGGTGAAGTGATCGACGGACGGCTTGGACCTTCGAATTGAAAAATTAATTATTATTAATTAATTATTAATTATCATTAATTAATTATTTGTACGCCTGTATCAACAATTACAGAATTTAAGTCTGCCAGTTACTGTCGCATCAAAGTCTTGCGTCGATTTTAACTTCCTGATGTGAATTGAACATAGTAAATGACATTATTTTGTTCCATATCTAAGGTCGGTCTGATGAGTGTAAAAATAGTTCTTATTTGATGATGGTTATAGATATACTTATTGCCTGATGATGAATGAATTTGCTCTTGCTGGATGATGATGTTCTAAATACAATGTGATTTTATAATTATCGGTTTATTTATAATTTGCATAGGAAAAATTTCGCTAAATCTTACCAACGAAATAAGGATTAGTTTCAGGAATTTTCTAGAATACACATTTTTTTATACGTTCGGGTGAAAAAATAATTCTGCAAATTTTAAATCTTATGTGATTGAGTTCTACTTTAACCATGCTCATTTTACCGCCAAACAAGACTAAATGAGGAACTGGGAAATAGTTTAATGTTATTACAGCAGCAATTTTGAACTCAGCTATGTTTCAGAGCTTTTTATGGAGGGTTCTTATTTTACTAACCATATTAGTGAAACACGGTTTGTAAAAACTAAAACATCAGAAGTCAGAAATGCAGTAAATATCTTACTTTCTTCTATTCCAGGGATCACAGGGACCACGACAAACATCGAAACACAAAAATGTAATTATTACTCTGAGTAAACATAAAGGAGCTGCAAAGCTTGAAGCGAGCATTTGCTTGGAATAAGATATCATCCATGAGTTAAAATATCATCTACAGCATGTGGTAGGATATAATTCATGCGGTTGGATATAATTCATGTGGTAGGGTGTAATTCAAGAGGTAGGGTGTAATTCATGTGGTAGGGTGTAATTCATGTGGTAGGATATAATTCATGAGGTAGGGTGTAATTCATGTGGTAGGATATAATTCATGTGGTAGGGTGTAATTCATGTGGTAGGATATAATTCGTGCAGTTGGATATAATTCATGTGATAGGGTGTTTTTCATGTGGTAGGATATAATTCATGAGGTAGGGTGTAATTCATGTGGTAGGGTATAATTCATGTGGTAGGGTATAATTCATGTGGTAGGATATAATTCATGAGGTAGGATATAATTCATGAGGTAGGGTGTAATTCACGTGGTAGGATATAATTCATGAGGTAGGGTGTAATTCACGTGGTAGGATATAATTCATGAGGTAGGATATAATTCATGGAGAAAGATATAATTGATGGTAGACTCTATAAATATTGTACAAATTCAATGGAAAACAATACATCCATACAATTTCTGGGTTAAACAGTTGAACCTACATGTGTGTGCAAATCATTATTATGAAACTAGCCAAACAAAACAAGGTCTTTAACAAATAGGTTTATGAGTAATTTTTATACAGTGATTGAAATTATGGCTAATCTACATGAATTTCACATAGAAATTAAGTTGTACAGATTCTTAGAAATGTTTCAGAATACGGCAGAGAATATACTTGCATATACTCTCATGACTGTTTATTAATGAAATTCCCGCACATGTAATTCTATTTTTGTATGTTTATTAAACTTCCAGTTCTTAAATGGTCTGATATCTCGAGCGTGCCACACCAAATATTTTTCATAAATTTTGCGAAAGTTTTTAGAAACTGTGAAATTTGAAACTACATCAGGCCATCAAAACAGTGCGAGACATAATTTTTTAAACTGAAAATGACTTTGCTAGGCTGATTGAATGAAAATTACTCATGAAATTTGTCTCAATCCGTTGGGTCAATGTTTTAATTCATTTGCACAACACAATAAAGAAAAAACACTGTTTACTTTTTTGAAATCTTTAACCTTTTTGAAAAGCCAGCCTTGACCCGTAGATCTCACGTCATTAATTATTTTGAATCTTTGTCGGATTTTTCTGCTTGGAACTTGATTTCACTTCAATTATAATTAGTAAACTTATGCCGGTACCATTACGGCGATAAAGGTTTTAAACAAACGATTAGTTTTCGTTCAAGGTTTTCTTTTTAGTGTCCGTTGAGTGTTGTTGGCTAAATTTTAATCTAAGAAGCAATAAAGCCGTTGAAATCAAGCCGAAGTTCCTACGCAGGCCTATCAGTGTTTGCTTTTCCCGCCAAGTATGGAGAGAATTTTATTCACACTATCAGAACGCGCTGTAAACAATTAACTAGCCATGTTTTATGACACAAGATTATATTTTAGAGCATACACAATTTTAATTTGTGTTATCGTAGTACACACACGAAGTACTTATTTTTGAAGATGATATCAAAAAAATTTATTTTATCTTGCATCCTCTCTCAGGGCCTAATTTTATCGATAATTGTGTGTCCTCGGGTGTAGTTTACAGCAGCATACTTACTTTACAAATGTTCAGCATTAATATGCCGTAAATAGAGCTTTGCTGCACGCTTTCATTTATTCTTAAAGCAAATGTGATCAATACATCTTTAAGTTTTGCTGTTAGCCAACGTAATTACAACCAATGTCATTTGCACAGATTATGCAGCAGGAAAGTAAGAAATTTCATTGTTCATCGAAGTAACCCGAGAGAACGCTGCGGGAATATAATGGCCTTTAAGTTTGATAAACGTGTCGTACATACAGTTCAATATCTCAGTTGATGCAGTTAGGCATTTTTATCTTAAATACTTTCTAACGAAAAAATATTAAAACGAAGCAAAATTTGACGGTATTTTTCGGTTTATCTGTAAGAAAATACATGTGCTTTTAGGTTATGCTGTAAAAATGACTAAAACTTCTTCCAGTTTTTATTTACGTTGCAATCTAAGAACATATACAAACAGATTAGAATAAAAATTTCACTGACCTATCGATTTGTTTTCCGAGCACTGAAATTGAAAATTCAATCAGTAACCTCAAGACCTTCCATCTATTGAGGGATGTGCAGACCTGCTGTTCGGAAGGAAGGAAGAAGCTCAGCAAAGTGATCATTGTGGCAAGAGGATGCCTTGCTGGAAGGGATTTTTCAGAGGAGTTTAGCAAGTAGTGGGATTATGCAGGAAGGAGGAGCCTATGGAGCGGCCGGACAGCTCAGAAGGCGGTTTCGGGGCCAAGGGTCAGCTGGATGGGAGGTGGAGGCGGAGGGTTTCGTGGGAGGGCTGTAGAAGGTACCCGATCCTTCCTTCTCCCTCCCACCCACAGTGGTCGTCCTGTGGGTATACCTTCTGCCAGTGGCACTCGAGCCCTTGCGGGGGATCTGTCCCTTGCGCGACCTAGCGTTGCACGCACGTGCAAACTTCAGCCAGTGGTTCTCGAAGTGTGGTGTGCTCTACGCCGTCCTGCGTGGTCAGAGACATACAACCCAGCGCTTTGTGACGGTGAAGCATTACGTATGACATAGAATTATACGCAATGTGCTTGTTTTACGTAAACAGGTATACTTGGGATGTTTAAGTGGAATGGATTAAAAGAACCCTCTCCCAAATTCATAATAACATTTTTGACCTGCCGGCTTGTGCCCCTGCAGTAAAAACTTTCTAAGTGACAGTGTTTTGATGATCGCGCCTTTTCAAGAACAATTCCTAAGAAAGAGGATGAATTATAAAAAAAACTTTAACCGTCATCGTTCAAGTGAGGAATCAGGAAAGGCTGGCCCGTGAAGGTACAGCAAGAACTCGTGTTGACACAGGTGAGCGTGCCGGCTTGCAATTGTGATAACTGTTCCCGTGGACTGGTGGATGAGACGATAAGGCCTTCCTCCAGCCAACGTATCCTGAGACATGCTTGCTGATCGTGGTCGCTTCAGCCAGATCCTAATCTTGATGCTGCCAAAATTTGATTAACAGCCAGCAGACATGTACCGATGTTGCATCACCGGAGTTACTGTTCTTAGGTTTCTGTAATGGAGATACAGCTGTGGGGTTGCTTCTCTAGGGTTAAAGTGATGGAATAAAGACGTCAATATACATATACTGGAGGAACTGGGCTAGTATTACATGGTTAGCGTAACATGTACTTGGATTTTTTTGAAATGACAGTATAGCTGTTCATTTGCCTTTAGGAAACTCATATATAGAATTAATTACTTTTTTAGTACTCTTGGGTATAGTATGAAGTTTCGATAAAGCAATAAAATATAAAACATTTCTTTGGTATTACCTTCATCAGCTTGGTGCTTCAAACTATCATAATTTTTTCCATTTTGTTGGAATGATTATAACTAACAATCTGTTTTTACTAACATTGATGCCATTAATTTTCAGGTGTTGATTTGAACAAAATTAGAATTTCAAAGAAGTTCGGCTGAGAAAAAGTCAAAGACCATGCATTTCATACTATAGTTTAACATCACCCAGAAACAAGACCTTAGACGATAAGAGCTGCAGAGCGGACACTGTTCTCCGGTGATCAGAAGCTTATCGTACTTCTGCAGCAGGCACGTGGTAACCATCTGAAGGTAAGGTCTTTTATTTTGACGTGTTGTATCTTGAATTTTTGTTTGAATCTCATCCAAAATTTAGAAAAGGTGAAGCAAAGACATTTTGCATGACTTTTTAATATCAATGTCGGAGTGTGAAGGTGTAAATTACATTTAAAGATAGTTTTGAATCTTTCATTTGCTGACAAGGTGTGTTACATAAGAACTGCTGTAGAAGAACTAGTGCTGTTTTTTACCCTTAATTCCTTCACTGGCTGACAACGCTCACTGCATACATACTTTATGAGACCGAGTTCTTACATTCTGACGAGTTTTGTGGCCTATTCGTGCAGCGCATAAAGTAGTCGCAAAATATTCTAATCCACATCAATGTACGAATCTCGGGCAGTGAACGGAATGGCATGAACAATCCATATTTTGAGTTCATCCTATTCTAAAACACTTATTAAGTTCTCCCGATTAGAGGTGAGTATCACGTCTTCACATTATATTAAGTTTGAGCTCTTCGTGAATTCAGGCCTTTGTCTATAGTTGGAAATAACGTTCATTAAAATTAGAGTTATAAACAAAATTATAAAATTTTTTACAGAATTCTTTTGATTCCTTATAGAATATTTTTTTCTATAAATAACATCTACACCGAATTTCTAAATCAGGAAGCAAATTTGAGCAAAGAGATATTATAGGATTGAATTTACATATATTTCCAGATTTGAAAGCAATCTATAAGCAACGAACTCCCGATATCTTCAGTAGCCAGAATGAGAAATATTTACAAGTTTTGCACCGTTCACTGGCTTCACTCAGAGTTCCAAAGCCCTGTAGCCCGCAAGTGATGAAACTTGTGATTTATTGCGCCAAGTAACTGTGCCAATAGGAACAAAGAAGATTAGCGAGATGAACTTTCAGAGAGAAAAAAATCAATTCACCGTTTCAAAAATGCCCTTACTGAGACACTATGGGAACTAACGTACGAGGCACCTGAATAAGTTCCATTCAGCCGCTGTTGATAGAAAGGCGAGATTCTATTGAGGGTTCATGTATATTTTTGTTCGTCTAAATGAATTGAAGCTGTCACAGCAGATGGAGGTCAAGCTAAACGGCAATATGTGATTTGCTAGCTTGAAAAAGATAGAAATAAAAATGGTGTACGTGAGGAGTTTCATTCCTTGCATTGTCGTTCGACACAAAAACTGCACGACTTCAACTGCAGAATGAAATCCATTACCGTCACAATTTTCTCTCGTCATGTGTCTTTCATTCACGAGTTTTTCAGTTATATGTCTTAGTTATGTATCGTTTAAATGTGACTTAGTCAAGTGTTTTTTGTTATGCACCGTTTACTCATGAGTTGTTCAGTGATATTTCATTTCTGAAGATTTTGCTAAAAGAATAAATAGCTGTGGCGACTTCAATGCAGATAGGATAATCATCTTTAGAGGTTACATGAGTAGAAGAAATAAAGCACGATATGCAAGTATTGATTTTTGTCTTTGATATGCCACTTATTTATGTGTCTCATTTTAACCCATTTTCTCATGAGCTGTTTCATAGTATTTAATTTCCAAAGATTTTGCTAGAGGAGTGAATAAACGCGGAAACTTCAATGCAGATAAGATAACAATCTCTAAAGGTGACATGAGAAGAAGAAAGAAAGCACAATGTGGAATTATTGATATGAGTTCATTAGGTTTTCGTGAAACCTGATAGATCGTTCCTACTTCCAGAAATAATTTGATTCTACTTATCACCTGCGAACTCAAGTTGTGAATTCTATGTAAAACACCGACTTCCTGAAAGTTGAGTGAAATGTGAATTGATAAAGAAACTTTATGTATTCCTCCATCTGAAAAATTCTCACTGACTGAAATAAATAGAATTCCAAACGTAAACTTAAGTTGTAAATCTAATGACAATTTTTAAACACTGGTTTGATACAACTTAGTTTAATTAGATTTGACTAGTTCAAACGCTAAAGAGTCAGTTCTTACTATACATCGCTTTGGAGCATCTTGTGAGTACAGTTTTCGTATTTTTCTTGGTTAATTTCTATTTGCATTAATTGTTCAATGTATAATACTCTAACATACATTGTTTGAAAATTCTCACTATTAGATGATAAGTTCCGTTGCAGCTTGACTTTGTATTTCCTGCTTTAATCATCAATTCCGGAAAACAAGTTAATGAATAAACGACTGATTGTGAACTGAATGAAAATTTGACCGTTAGTGGCCTGAATTAAGCTTGAAAATGTTTCTCTGTTATTATGTTTACCATCAATTTAGCGCAATCAGAAAATTATATGATACCCTGTATGAGTGACTCCAATGTTGAAGAAATAAATTCCAGGGGTTATTGGAACAACTTTACAGCCATGAACAACCATAAAACAGAGTAACAACATTCATAGGAAAGTTGCAAATGAACGCTTACTAACTGTATATGAATTATTTTTTACTTATCATTTGAATTGCTTCATGTGATTGGTAAAAACTTAGACCAGTTTATTAGCACATAGACTGGGAAGATATCTTTACAGTAATGCATAGTTGTACTCTTTTTCTGGCCGTGGCTGCCGCTATGTCGCTCTTCGCATGAGTTCAGTCTCCAGTGAGCCGCAGGCAGGGACAGTTTTGCAAGAGGAGAAAGGGCTTTATGAGATGAATATAGGGCTATTAAGTTAATTTATGTACACGCAACAGTGTCCTTCGACAGATGAAGACGCTCACTAAGACCTTATTAATCAGAGGGTATTTGTGCATGTACAAATCAAAAGAATTAAAGCCCACACGCTTCACCACCCCAGGCTTCTGGTAAAACCAAAAGCACGGTTGCAGCCATCACAAGGACACTTGTACAACGCTCTGTCATACTAGACCTTGCCACTTCCTCTTCTTTATTGATGCTCAATATTCCCCTGTATGCGTTATTCCCCTATACATGTATTTCGCATGATGTTTTTTGCTGGATTTAACTTTCAAATTATGAATTTTTCCTTTACTGAAAAACGGAAGAAAATATTTGTGCTTTCACAGAAACGAATAAACTTTTGAATGAGATAACTTTACTGAAAAAATCCCTTTGATTGTGAGGTATGCCCACACTACTTTTAGCTTCTGAAAATTTGTATTACTTCTATGAATTCAAGCTAGACTCATGCAACATTTGTGACAAGCTGCACTTATAGTAAAAGCCGTTTACACCAAAACACTTTTTAATAAAATTTTGTTGAGTTTGTCGCTGCTCTAAAGAGTGTTCTTGGAAGTTACCATCTTCCCAGTAAAATGGTATAAAAATACAGCAATTCTAAATTTTTCCTATTTGTTCCACAAACGTTAGAATAAATTTTATAAGACCTTGTGCCTGTGTGCTCGCTTTCTGAGCAGTCATTTTTGATAATATTTACCTAAGCAGTATGCAAGATACTCTGAAACTGAGCCACGGCGTGTTGCTTGCTCGCACGACACCCAGTATCAGTGAGTCGGCGAAAAGCAACAAGGGTCGAAGAGTAGGGATGAGTTCTCTCGAGTATAATGTTTGTCTGGTGCTCTCAAAAGAACGCATGTTTCGGTTCGTCAATTCAAAACGCAAGTGGCATGTTCGTTGACTTGATAAAAAGCAATTTTAAGCTCGTGGTGTTTAAACAACATAGCCAGTATAAAGTTCTGTCATAAGAAAATATGTCATAAAGTGTGGTAAGTTATTTGTAGTGTGTGTGTCTTGTTCTTATTTCCTCCTGACGAAAAACATATTTATGGTTAGAAAGTGTACGACTGCAATAAATGAAACAATTGGCCCAAGGGTTTTTTCCAGGGGTGCAAAATTAAAATATTCACATGTACCAACTGCTACTCTGATTTATAGTTCTTTTTCTAATAGTCCTACATTGGCCCAAATTAACTATACTGTAGTATATAAGAGTGAAAAATGAAATATTCAGTCAATGGTGGTGAAAAGAGCCCGTTAGATCAGTGGATGTGCAGCATGTCCCTGTTTTAAGGCCGGTGTTTGGTCCTCCAAAGCCTGCACGCATACAGGGAGGCCTACAAACACACGCTCATTTACGGGGCGTCAAACAAAGCGCCTCTGTCATTGTTGTCAGAGGCGTGAACCGCGGGGGCTAAACGCAAAAAGTCGTCGGGTTCAGAAACGCCTTGTCAAATGAAGTTAAAGCTTCAGCGTCCTAACTAGAAAATGACGTGAAAATCAACATTTCAGAAGTGTTTGAGTATAAGGAGGCGATTTTAAGCTCTACGCAGCAGATACGACATATGTATAATCAGTCTTTTAGCTTTGTAGAGGGAAAAATACTGTTACTAAACAAGATAGCAGATGCACATGCAAAGAGCACCGTGAAATATAATGTTATACTGCTAACATTGCCAGAATATCCTGTTCACAAAATCAAATTTATGTATCCAACAAGTCTACAATGTTTTATTTTATTTGAATGAGAGAGAAATGACAAATTAATGATTTTAATCAGGTTACTGATTTGGAAGTTAGTACAGGTGAAACATTAGGATTGTACAAAATTTGATAAATGTAACCTTGTTGGAGGTAAATTCTCCTTCGTCAAATTTCACGACTCTGACCTCGCTCTGTAGTGCGCTGTAGTGCAGTCGTCAACACTCACTTTCTGTGTCGAATGAAATTGTCCAACCATATTTGTTTTGCTCAATAATTTCTTGCCGGTGTTCCGACATCATTATAAGGTATTCCAGTATAATTCTTAATCTCTATTTTTTCGAAAAAGTACATCACATATTATATTTAACACCCTGAAACGAAAGCTCTTTCACAGAGATGCTGAACACATTTGAGAGAGATGACTAAATGATTTCGGGAATCAAAGACAGTGTCGAATACCCTATTGAAGGAAGTTTTTCTTAGTACACTTTTTTTCCTTTTCCCTCTTTAAGAAACAAAACAAGTAAAGAAATACACTGAACAAAACACGAGGGTAACTTCATTAACACCCTCAAAGCTACATCCTGATCAGCTCGACAAAGTCGTGGGAGAGAGTGCAAGAGAATAATTTCATCAATTAGCTGGAAAACAGTATAACTTCTCGAACAGTTGCAATAACTCATTTTCTGTTATTGCACATAACTATGTATATGCATCTTTATGTCATATGTAAATAAATTCTTATTTGCTTAGCTTTCCGATGATGGTTGTATTTATTCCCTCCGCTGAATAAGAAAAATGTGTTTGCAATTTAAAGAGAGCATACTTTTTTGACCCACCCTATGCATCTATGTCATAATTGTTATTTTTTCATCACTTTAAATGCATGTTTTTTATCATAGTTTTAGGATGATCAGCAGAAAATGGATCAAATGGCGCACAGCCCAAATTAGCCTTAAATTTCTCCATTCACAGTTTGTGATCAAAATCAAAATTCAGCAATGAAGTCTTTTCAACAAAGCTGGATGCATTTTCAAGCCTCATGATCGATTCGGAGTCAGTCATCCACTTTGCACCGAGAATATGTTGAGCCAACGCAGTTAATGATAAACTATCTGCTACTCCAGTTGAGAACTACTTTCATTGCATTCTTTATTTCATTCCTTAACTCGTATGCTTTTTGCTGCGAGCCCCATTTCCTAAGCCTTTTTTTTGTAGCTAATTTTTTTAAGTTGGTTTTTCGTAACTCAGGTAGTTTTGAGTACAGTCAAAATTACCTTCTAATTTATCGGAACCGCTCGTTATATCATTCATATATTAAGTATTGGGAAATATTTTTTATATAAAGAAGTACTTTTCAAAACTGACAGCAGTTACTGTATCTTACCATTTGAAACCACCTTTAAAATAACTAAAACTGAATTTTTACCAAGAGAGAGTATCTCTTCGAGTATGTCTTCCATCAAGTAATTTTTTCGCAGAATAGCTATAAAACTTTCAAAGGCCATTCATTTATTCGATCAGCATTCAAAGATTAAATTTTAACTGTCAATCCTGTAGGCACTTAATATTCTTGGAATCCTTGAAGGTATTGACGTTACCAGGAAATTCCAACTGGAACGCCGTACTAGAGGTCTGTCACGGCCGTTTGTCGGGGCACCGCTAACCAGCCTATTTGGACGCCTCTGGGCAGCCATTGTGTTGATGGAGTGTCCTTAGTGTCTCCAGGAACATTTGAGCTGCCGACTCAAGAATGACATCGAAGCGTCGACAATGCTACAAGGGCTCTTTACGGGAAATTGCATCTTCTTTTCTAGGTTAGCTCATGTTTGCAGAGTCGAGTGTGCCGAGCAAACTGTGGTGCAACTTCCAAATTTCTCTTGAATGGTTGCGTCGAAAAAGTGGTCAAGAAGAGAAAGTTTTCAATCGATTTCGTGGCATTCGGTCAACAACTTGTTTAAATTAGTGTCTCCACTCTATACATTCTCTGGGTCAGCTCTGAAAAAGACAACATTTAGGATCAACAGCTCTGCATAGCTGTAGAGTATAATTGAACACATCACATAATTGCTCACAGGTACAGAAGCCCTAAAATGGATTTTACTGTTTTTTGAATATCGCTAAAATAAATTAGATTATTTCAAAATTTCGTCAGATTTTGAATACTACTCTTGAATCGACCGAGTGACACATGAATAATCATTGAAATTCAGATAATATAGACATGAGTTTGGTAAAATGAAAAGCCAAAATGAGGAATACACCTACTCTTTTCGTAGTAAAATATGCATGTGATTCATGGATCTATTTAGGCGCTCAATAATGATGAAAACAAAAGATACAACATTAAAAAATTGGAGTTATGTGGTAATGGTTCCGTGTAGACGACTGATAATTATAGAGAAAAAAATATCAGCAATAATATCTCTGAAAAACTGATGCATTTATTGTTAGAAGTACATATATTAATATCATTGGAAATGGGGAATCTGCACGCATTTATGAATGAACATTCTTTCATGATACTTTCTATTCTTCTACATAAACTAAATAACAACTTAAGGTATTATTAGGCTGAAATTTGAAGCTAATAGTAACAATGTTTTGTATGAAGTGATTAAATTAATATGAAGTGATATGAACTGATTTTTTCATGGTATTTTTTCCCCTCAGTACGCCCATGCTTTATGGGTAATTTAGTATTTCGTCATGACCTTAAGGAAAAAGCTCGGAAATGCCAGAAATCCATTTAATGATGCCCAGTTTTGGCCTTAATGATCTTCCGAGGATAGAAATAAAAGTGGGAGCCGTGTCCTTGTATAGCATGTCAACAGAAGCCATAAAATGCGTCCTGCAAACAGGGCATGTGGTGGCATATCCTGTGGTGTAATAGGGGCTGCAGGTCTTGTCGCTGCGCCACACGCTATACTTTTTTAGTCTTACCTAGTAGAAAAATTGTTTAGCATCTAAAATGTCAGAAATAAATGCTAGTCAGGGGGAATAGGATTTTTAAATCAATACAATTTCAAGAACCAATTTTAGGAATAAGCCTAAATGAGTAGGAAATGGTACTAATGAGTTTTGGTCAATGTGACAACAAATTTAAACTCAATCTACTTTAGGAATACAGATTGCTGTTGCAGGTCTTCACGTGACTTTTTTCTAACAAGATATACCAAGTGAAGTACTTTTGATCTTCACTAACACGGTCTTAAGAAAAATTCTCTTCCAAAGAAAGTGCTGTTCTTAATATGGAATTATGTACGTTTCTACAGATGCAAAAAAATGTTGCCGTTAGGAATATGCATAATTTGACTGCCCAAGTTGTCACCGTTACTTTGCGCACGTTGTTCGTTGATGCTGTTGAATTTGTATATTTTTCTTGATTTCGTTGAAAAACTTGATACTTGAGCAATAAATTCAGTCACTCAACCCAGTTTTAAATTTAAGACAACTCTGATTTTGAAATAAAGGTCTATTTATTATAAAGGAATAGTGAAAAAAGACGTGTAGTTATGGTTTGAACAATGCCTTTACTTAAGACATACCTCTGTCTCCATATCTTAGCCACGCTACTGGCAAACCTTTTTTGGCTTTAGCGTCCTGAGTACTAATAATATCACTCATTGCGGTGCATAAATTCATATCAAGTTTTTACTTTTTCGTTTATTCATAAGCTGATAGTCAGGTACAGATAGTATACAGTGCATATAGTGTATGCATATTTAGAATGTATAACACGAAAAATTCAATTTCGAATGAAACAATACAATTCTACATTTTTACAAAGGTCACAAGTATTTCGCATCCCGAATTGAAGTATTAAAGTCAGTTAAATCGACTAAGTAGCAGACTTTAGAAGTGATGTCTAGCGCTAGAACTGAAGAGAACCTAGCGGTCATAGAGCAGCAGTCATCAGGGCGGTCATCAAACAGCAAGTCTGTGGCAGGTCAGTTCGGGCCATAAAGAAGCTCATCCAGTCTGCCGGAACCTGACAGGAACAATGAAATTCTGCTGTGGGACCATGAGGGCGTGGCGGGTCTTCTTTTCCTGTTTGAAATTCAGTGTTTTAGGAATAAAAAACAACGTTGTAGGTACACATACCGAAGTATTGAACAAATTTTAATTAAGTTTTTGTTACTTCGGTTCTCCATTTGTTACTCTGTCCATGTACTTACCATTCCTATTATTGAATAAATTTTACGAATATTCATTTCAATGTGTTAACTAGTTCAATTGAAAATTTTGAAAAAAAGTCGTCACAGTTTACTCACCTTCCCATACGAACTCTCATTCATGTATTTCCTTCGCAAAACTTTTTCAAAATTCTATTGGAATATTGACTTCGACTATAATTAAGGCAGAAACAAAATAAAAGCAATAAACACACTAAAATGTGGCATAGTGAACAATTTTTCTACTGGTGAAATGGCTACAAAATTATCATTTGCCAATATACTTGGCAATTTAGGAAAACTTGCTAACCTATGTTGAGCCTAGTTTTTGAAACTGTAAGAGTATGATATACATAAAAATAATATAAAATTTACCTGATTCCAGATCCAATTCTTGACATTAATTATCGATAGGATAAATAATGTGTTAACTCAATTTCGTTCAAGGCTTTCCATGCATGTATATTTTTGATAACTGTTGCACGGAATACAATTCCTTAGAATGCTTCAGGAAAAGCAGCTTGCGATATGCATAGAGTTAATTTGTCCATGTTGGCAACACAGGGTTATACAAGTTTAGGTGGTGCCCCTAGACTGCCGCAGTTTCATGCTTGTCTCAACCTAGACTTATCAAGCTTGGCTCACGGCTTATGTTCACTGAAAATACCATGTGTCTCGAGGTATGGCTTTTTCTTACTCTAAGCTTTCAACAGAAACTGCCGGTTGTATTTAAGAAAAGAATCTAGCATGTGGCCAGGTATCGTTCGATCCTCCACGTAATCATGACTCCAACTTTACGATTTGTCTATTACAAGTTTCTTCATATCACTATGAAAAGAAACAAAACAAGAAAAGACGATATTGCTTTCGAATGAAGGCCTTAGAATTGCCTGTGATTCGTGCTACAAGGATGCTGTTCGTTATTTAACATTTTCCATAGATGTCAACCTTCAAAATATTGATTGTTTTACGCCTCGTATATTGCAAGGCTGAGTTAAAATAGTTATACAGTTTGAGGCAAAATAATACAACACGTTGATTAAATTGCCAGATTGCACATTTATAGACCACGTATAATTACGAAAATTGGACTATGTATAAACAATAGTATAAAAAGGCTAATAATATATCTAAAACCCACAAATATTTAATAGAAAAAAATATAGGAACATGTATAATAAATACGTGAACAAAGGTTTACAACACATTTCAAGATAAACATATGTATGTCAAAATATACTGTGAACCCGTCTGTTACGAAAAAAGGAATATTATTTTGAAAATTGATTTTACCTATCGGGTAATTTGCAATTTTCTTTTTCTCATTCATAGGACAGCATGCATTTAAGTTACATAATTTTTTGCTTCCATGAATTGTCAAAGTTTTGTATGAAATAGGTCATAAAATGCTATAAATTTGAAGATGAAAGGTTCGAGGCAGCTTATTCATGGGCTCTGAGGAATTACAGCTTCCTTTATTTTTACACGATATTGTAAAGGGCATTCACTACATTGAGTCTTATTTATCGATTATTTAAACCCCAGCAGGCACCACGGGCTCTAATGGACCCCATCGGAAGTTCTTTTTGCTACTATATTCAAAGAATAAAAAGGATTCTAATTGACTCTTTCATTTACCTTGTTTTAATAAATAAATAAACTGGGTTTTTAAACACTTATAAGCAATTTAAAGCAATGGGGTCCAATAAACCCCGTGGTACTAAATGAAGGAAGAGACCTCGTGCTATCTGCTGAGGGTTAACTATACTTGTACAGTATATAATCTTTAAAATAAATATTAGCAGCCATGATTCATGTAAAAATATAAAGATAATTGGATAAAATTGAGTGCATCATCGTTCTAGCATTCGGCTGTTGTTCGTATTCCCACATATCGAAGATCAAATTATGTAACGCAAGTAGATAGATCACTGTCTCTTACACAGTACAGAAGTTGATATACATACAAGTGCATGATGATGTTTTCTTTCCATCACCTTAAAAACTGTCCATCATATTCTTGAATATGACAGAGTGTAGTATTAAATGGTTAGCTTCTATTTGGTTAATAGTTTTTCAGTACATTGATTTCACAGGAAATTAAGAAAATTTAATTAACGCCCCCGCTTATTGACAAGAAATAAGTCCTGTGACTCCATTTGAACTTTAACAGATTAATTTTACACGATCGCTTATTCATCAGAAAGTTACTAAACAAATTGATAAGCCTTTAAACAACTCATATTCATAAAACTTTATCAGGACAGTTGTTAATCCGTAACTTTATATCTGAATGCCATCAACTGGAAAAGTGCTTTCGCTGCTGTGAAGTAAAACATAAATTGTCTCGCTTAGGCCATTAGTTGGTAAAAATATTTCGTTTTTTTGAGTTAGACTATATCAAGTGAATGAGTCAATACTATTTCTATTTGCTGGTTTCGTTTTACATGATATTAAAACAATAGTAAAAAATTGTTTAATACAAAACGGACCTCTGCTAATTTTGGCTTTGCGTCACCACTGAAAAAGCTAATAAATCTTTTGCGAAATCATTCGTACTGGCACTGCCAAAGCGAACGGAGTTGACTGTTACAATAAATACAAATTTCAATGTAGAGAGACTCAGGGTTTTGTTCTCCCGATCCACTAACTTGTGCCGTTGCAGCACAGCGCTCAAACCCATGCAGCTTTGCATCAGAATCCTAGCCCCTCGCTGTTGAGCTCATTTCAGAACAAAAGTTGCAACATTATCTTCAAATATACGACACGCTGCACAAAAACCTTTGGTTAGTTCTGTGTTACTTAAGCCGATTTAATTTAATACGTGTCAAAGGTGGCTATCGCTCTACAGAAAAGCACGCAGTGAGCTGGCATTCGTCTTCATCTCGAAGTCTTTCTTTCCCTCGCGAACGCGGAGCGTTCAAAGCAGCTCAGAACGTGTGGGTTCTGGTGTGCCAGATGCCCTGCATGATAGCGATCTCTAAGGTCGACAGGGACTTGATACATTTCACTCAGCAACTATTGACCTTTTATTTACGATCTTAATCCTGAATTTCGGCCTGGGTATCAGTCTGCTTTCGTTATACAAATACCTGAGCGCTGCGTTTACAGGAACTGAAAACATTTACTCACTAACTTCATCTCTCTAGTGATTGAGTTTACCAAGTACAAATACCATGACTACCTCATTGCATTCCTGGTCTTCAAGCTTACTACATACATGACTTCGTATGCATTTAGGCGTCGTGCCTGAAGAATGATGTACAACATTCGTTTTGGATTATGTGTTTTAGAGTATGACACAGTACCTGTGGGCAACATGAACCACAGTTAATTTAAAAATTATATACTCACACGTTTACCGTGACAATGAATTTTTAAACATCGAATTAGGACGACATTTGCCATTTTGTTCTTTGCAATACAGCTTAGGCATGCTATGGGATGCATTAAAAAATTAATTTGTGCAATCGATCGATACGTAAACATACATCTAAACTTTACACAGAAAATAAAAAAGTGTACTTGTCTCCCTTTTGAATTATTATGATTATTCGGGTTAGTTGGAAACTTTTTGTTGCTATTCGAATGAAATCAGTGGCAACGCTGGTCCATCTCTGCGAGCCTTAGCGCTGTTACCACTCATTGTTACAGACGGGTTTCCATAGACAAATAACCTCCTTCAGTTAGGCAGGCTCAGTAGCCTGAGTTCAAGACTATGGGTCCGTAACGGCACTCGACAGACAGTACCGGTACAAGACAATAAAAACTATAGAAATACGATACTGGTGCCTAGCTGGACTACATAGTTTGAATTCAATTCATTAAAATATGAGGTTTAGAAAAAAATGCAGTAAAAGATAAATTGAATAGAAACTTTGCATTAGGTTATTTTGTTTGAATGTTACTGAATTTAGTTCATTATGCCTTTTTTTGATCAAGTCACATTCAACGCTGTTGTTTAGTACGATACATAAACACACTAGAAATAAACAATATTTAGGACTTCTATGCGTGTGTATTACTATTTTTAGTACTATTATTTTGCTTATTTTTTGCCGTAAAATCGTCAGTTTCTCATGTACTCAACCAGAACTAGACAGCAGTAACTGATATCCGTCACATATTTTTTTTCCCAAAATGTTTCAAATCTGAAGTTTGTTGAGCTTCTATTTGAGCTTTAATTTTCGTATAATGCTTATAATGAATATTATTGAGTAAAATTTTTTCAAGTACTCGTAAACGAACATCATATTGGCGAGTTTGCTGTTACATAGCTGGTGTCGAGGTATCCTTCAACACTGAGCGGTTCTCATGAAGTCGACCTGAACTTCTAAACACATGCACTCTCAAATTGACCATCGCGTCCCTAGTATGGAGGGAGGAGGGAGTGGAAGAAGGCACATAGGAGCTGCAGTATGACTTGAGCCCCTGTCACTGACATTAATCTTTTTCATGTCAGGTGCAAAATAATGGATAATTTACACAAATATTAAAATCTGCAGAGCAGAGATGAAGCATTTCCTTCGAAAGTAACAATAAAAACTCAGTCCCATTCACAAGTTGGACGGCAATGACAGGAATTAAGCAATTTTATGACACGTTATGATAGAAAAAAATAATAATAATTGTTGTGTTTTACTTCCTTGGTTTTGAATCAGACAGACAGCTCATGAGAATAATAATAGTTTCCTATATTCTAGAATATTTTTGGTAGGAACTGTGATTAGGTTTAGCGTAATATTCAATAATTTGTAAACGAGACTTTCTCCCCCCACCCAGATGAACCAGTTGTGCAAAGTCTGTGCTGAGCCCGCCGCGGGCTTCCACTTCGGTGCGTTTACGTGTGAAGGCTGCAAGGTGGGTGTTGCAGCGTGTACAGTAACATAAAATGAAACAGAATAGAATATGGCTCCAAGACAGAGGCGTTTGGTCCTGTACTGGGCTGCTATCCAAGTCCCATGCCGTGTCAGAGTTCGCTGCGTAGCCTACGTGCGATTGAGAATCACAGATCTCTTCTTTTTTCCCTGTTTATTGGAAAAGTGTTATGTATTCCTTTTACTTTCTTAGTACCTTAGCTCATGAGGAGGCGCTTGACGATTTAAGGAAAGTGTATTTTTTAAGCACATGCAATAAATTCAATATACAACAGCAACCCTATATACTTCAGAAAATGATTCAAATCTCGAGTACATCTATTAACGAACAACAGTTGTAGAGAAAACTACATTAGGGTAAACATGATTTTTAAGACACTAAATATTAATTATAATAAATTCATATATAAGAGATTCTAGAGATTGCTTTCAATAAGAAAGAACACGATAAAAGTTCAATTGAAGCATTTCAAGGAGAAAGAATGAAATATTAATTTATCCAGTTTTACATACGAGTAAGTGATGGGTTGATTAATTAGAATCTGCATTCGAAATCGAAATATCGGAAGTTTTTCATTACATCAGAATAGACATTGGAGTCTGAATTTTCAACATCGCTATCGATTTATCAAAGATTCCTAAAAACTAAATAGAAAACTAAAAATAAAATTTATTCGAATGATTAGTTGAAAGACCATAGGTTACAAACTCTAGTACATAATATAACTACCAATTAAATTTAGAATTTAAAATCCAATCAATTAAATAATGAAACTTTTTCGTATCATTTTTTAATAAATTGGATTGTGTTGAATTGTTTCATTGCCACCTTTGCCAACTATGAATGCAGGTTAATACTAAGAAAGTTAAAATGAACTAACGAAGATCGTATTTAGGTAAGTGCTTGGATATCTGGCCACACTGAGAAAAAATTAAAAAATAAGAAGGAATCGGGTTCGGTGTCGGGAATTGTATTGGAATAGTATCATTATTAATCGAATTGGTGTCG
Source organism: Trinorchestia longiramus (assembly GCA_006783055.1). Classification (NCBI taxonomy): domain Eukaryota; kingdom Metazoa; phylum Arthropoda; class Malacostraca; order Amphipoda; family Talitridae; genus Trinorchestia; species Trinorchestia longiramus. Next base: position 278,916 of record VCRD01000055.1, read on the forward strand.
GAATCGTTAACAATTTTGGTATCATCTTATTTATAATAAGAATTGTATTTCTTTGTTTTTGATTATAGTTAAAACTTGATAACATAAGGTAAAAAATACCACATCATTTTTTGATAATAATGGGAGAAGGGAAAATACAGCATGGTGGTTCATACTTACATGTTAGCTTTTAAATTCATAATGAAAAACGCAATGAAAGTTAAGATATAGTTTTTCACTCATCGTGAACTGAATGTATTAATGGAAAAAATACAATAGAGTTTGGACTTATGAAAATTTTGAGTGAAACTCTGAATAGAGCTGAAAAGTTGTTAAATAAATATTTACACAAGAACGTATGGATAAGAGAACATTACGAAATGAAATAAATACAAGTGATATTGAGTAACACATTGTGTTCATTGGTTAAAAGTGGGACAAAAAATAACTGGTACGTGAAAAATAGTTTAAAAGTTGTCACAGGATATTTCAGCAAAAATAATTGAAAACATATACAGTTTGCGTACTAACGCTGTACACCAAATCTTTCTTGTCTTTAATTTCGATATTTTCAAACAACAAAAAGATTTTTCTAACGTTTCGGAAACTTTAAAGAATAAACTAGAATACAGCAACAGAAGCGAGCAGAGTGAATTAGGTTACTATAGAATTAGGTTACTATAGTTAATAGTAATAGTGTTGTGAAAGACTTATAAAATATATTTCTTGCTGAAGAGTATGATTCTAAAATAGTCCTTTAATGAAATGTTCTGACGGATAGGAGTTTTTGATAGGTGCTTATTTTTTAATATGATGCATTGATCACACACGTATCCAGTAGCTAGGACAGAAACTGATGATGAATCTAAAGTTGTAGTTGATGTTTCTCTTAGTTGACGAAAAAGTTTGAATACAAATCGTATTTCCTACATTTTAAGAGCACAAGTTTAAGAATTAATGCTCATGTGTACAGTGTTTAAGAGCTTAGAATGGCGTTTGAGTACTAGATAAGATAACTTAATACATCGCTGCTAGTATTTTCTCATCAGGTTCTCTAATAGGGTAAACAAAATTTGTTTGCTACAGAATCTCAAATAAAATCTTTATTTTCTAGTTTTGTTGTAAAATATTATTGCTTTCCATCTGCAATATAAGAAAATACAGGGTACGATTTGTCTTAATGTTAAATGAATGAAAAATGATAGTGATATGTCAAATAACTAAGATGTGTTTGTTAAATTGAATAGTGGTATATGCTGAATTTAATTTTATCGTATGACCCATAATACAAACAAAACATATTCGTTTCCTAATGAAACAAATATTCTACGATGACAATAAAAAATAACATTGTAAAACATCAATACGGAGAGGCTAAAAATTAAAGTTCATGAATGAAATATGAATTCAAATCCGTGCTGCATTTTTAACGAATTTATTTATCTGAAATTTGTCTCAAGGAGAATACTTCTATGTATAAGAAAAGAGACAGAGCTACGTACCAATTCAAATGCTGTATGGATGTCATATATCATTTGTACGATGTTATATATCACTGGTGCGATGTCATATATCATTTGTACGATGTTATATATTATTGGTGCGATGCCATATTTCATCGGTGTAATCTTACATATCATTTACACAAAAATTCAATACTGGCTTTTTCCCGTGTGACAATAAAAATGAGCAAACAAACAAGGTTTCATGTTTTTGCGATATACGTATGCAACAACAAAATTTTATTTCAAAACCGATGATTCATTTCTGATATATTGCATAAGTGAATAAATTTTAATTAATACCCTAATGGAATAATCGTAATAAAGTGACATATATTTCCTACGTACAACAGGAAAAAGGAAAATTTGGGAGTTTGATGCTGCGTTGAGACTTAATGAATAAGTTTTTTCATAATTTCTATCCCTTTAATTTCGTAGCCACACTATTGTTGATTTCCGTGAATTTTCTAAGACCAGGCGGTAATTGACGTTTTTCATCATGCTTTAATTCCTCAGCATAATTAAAATAATCAGCTGCATGACATTGCTGAGCAGTGTAGAGTAGAAACCTGGTGCTCTAACTCACCGAAGAAACAATTAGAAGGTTTATAATTTTCGTTGTATTCGTTGGAACTTGCTGCCATTACCCTCAAATTTTTACTTTTCGTTCCAAGTCATCTGTGAGAAGTTCATCCTAGCTTTCTAGCAACGGAGGCAAAGCAGTCTAATAGCGTTCACCCTGCTTAATCCTTTTGCTCACTGCAATGTCCACCGCGATCAAATTTGACTACAGTTGAATGGAGTCTCAAGTACCATCTCAGAAGGAGGGACCGAGCACTTGTGGTTCACAAGGAGCTGCGACGTCTACCCAACATCCTGTTTCATGAGATCGTCTTTGGATTTGGTTTAATGGCTCTTTCTGGGCACGAGGAAGAATTTCGTAGGCAAAAGAGGCCGCTGAGCACAAAGCGCTAACTGAGTCATAAAGCAAGGAGACAAGCTGTCCTTAGCTTTGCCGGAGTCAAAGGTAACATTTCCTATTGAGTACGGCCGAGCCACCTCACAGGTTCCTTGCGGCTAAAGGACCTTTGAGCTCCTAACTTGATTGCAAACACTGTCGGGATTACAATAGCCACGAGAGCAATCTGATTTACGGAGCTTTAAATACAACATGACAAGAATAACAGACACCTGGGAACGTCTTTCTCAGGGCTCCTCTTTCTTTAGCCTTTGAACAACATAAGTTTAAGTTCTTGCATTCACAGAGTCAGAGCTTGAGAAAAGGACGAGTTTTATAGCTTAATTTAGGGAGACATTATGTAGACTTGGTTTGACTGGCTCAGAATATGACTTCATCTTGCTTCTTTAGGCTGCACGTAAATGGCTTACTTAGGAATGAAGGGTATGAACCTAGTTTGTATTCCTCACCTGCCTGAACTGAGCATTATCTATAAATTTTAATAGGATGCAATATGCATAAGTATTTTGTTGTTAGACTGAGTTTAACGCACTTAAAGGCTAAGCTACGTACTTATTTATAATGCATATGCGTATGTGATATGAAACATAGCCTGTTTAAACGAACCGACTGTACGAGTAGAAGCAATTTTTAATGCAGGTAGGAATAATTTTTCCAAAACAGCAATTTTTAAACTAAATTAAGATAAAGTAAATAAGAACATATAAACTTCTTTTTTAATATTCGAAATTATCAAAACAACTTGTAAATTGATTTATGTATTCATATGATGTACGATTGATTTTATTTCCATTTTTGATTATCTTGTGTTATTTTCTACACCAACAGAGTTTTTTCGGACGAACGTACAACAATTTATCACAAATAAACGAGTGCAAGAACGGCGGTCAGTGCGTGATTAACAAACAAAATCGAACTTCCTGCAAGGCGTGCCGATTGAGGAAGTGCTTGGTGGTGGGCATGTCGAAGACTGGGTCCAGGTAATGTTTTAACAGAGGTGATAAGCTGAATATAAATTGAACCCCGGTAATGTTTCATGAGTGATGGTGAGTATGTTCAAGGTGCAGGTAATGTGAGGATAGTGACTCTAGGTAAAGTCTGAACAGTGGTGATGAGCATGAAGAACACAGGGTACAGGTAAAGTTTAAACCGTGGTGATGAGCATGAAGAACACAGGGTACAGGTGGGTGAGCATGAAAGAAAGCGGTAAAGACTGGATCAAGTTAATGTTTTAATGGTGGTGGTGACATCATGTCTACTGCTGGGTTCTGGTAACGTCTAAGTAACGTCTAAGTAACGTCTAAGTAACGTCTAAGTAACGTTTAAGTACAGTGGTGGTAAGTGAAAGAGCGACTCCAAAATGTCTCAAACCCTGAGGGTGGACATGTCCGAGGTTGTTTGTAAGCAGAAGAGGTGGACAATTCAATGCTATTCTATTAATACTCGTATTTTAATGGCGTTGGCAATCAACCGTGCGACTTGAGGTAAAATACGTTCCGAAGACACAACAATCAAGCACTGTATCAGATCTATCTGTTTAAAATGGCCAATAAATGATAATAATTTTAGGCATGTTACTTCTTAGGTGTGCATATGAATTTGAAAAAAAGATACGAACACATTGAACATATTGGATTTTTTCTCATTTTATTGAAATTTGAATTTAATTTGAACAAGATTCTTAGTTATGTCACTGACATTGTGCGTATTGTAGACCACTAGTCATCTCAACCTTTACACTCATGATGAACTATACTAAGAATTTCTTTTTCAACAGTTATTTTAATCAGTTATTCAAACTAGATTATATATCTAAGTACGATAAATCGGAGATGCTCGCTTATTGGAAGCTCTTGTGACGAAAACAAACGAATGATTTTTTTGGGCTACTTTATTTACGATTAAGACAGAGTGTATAAAACGTGGTAAATATTGTCGCCCTTATTCTACAAGAGATGTAAATAAAAGTTACTATTGAAGACACTCGGATATGAAAACGTGTCTTGGGTAAACGCATAAAGCAAATGTTTAAAAGGAGATATCAAAGTGTTCACCTAAACACCACCTACACGTACAGTACGATGAACTCCGTACAGCTGATATTCTCAGGACCACAATTTAAAAGCTCATCATGAACCTAACGCTCAGATCCGAAAAAATGTTGCATTGATAAAAAAATTTCAATTTCTTAGGAGGGAAAAATTGTGTATTGTGATGAATCATTATCTTGGTTATTTTAATTGTGATGAATCATTATTTACGAGTACTTCAGATCTCATTAATGACTGAGTTTGTGAGTGGAGAACCGCAAGGAAAGGAAAGCTATGAGTTCAGACAGATGTAATTCTGTGAGAAATTGGACTAATATTTTGGGTCATTCAGTTGTGCCAACTTTAACCTTCAATTGCCGAACTTCTTCCGGTAACAGTCTCGACATTTTTATAGATAAAGTCCTTATAATAAGCCATTACATTGTAACCAACACCACTGTACCCAGATATGGTAATACACCGTACACGCTGCCGACTAAGGGACACTTTGAATCGTGGTGTATCTAGCACATTCCGTAACCAGCACAGCTGAAAATTCTTTATATACATACTTCTGCTGTTATGGGTGATGCTGCAGGGAAGACTCTGAGGCTCTGCCTTCAACATCGTTTGTACAATTGATTTATTTATCAGCAAAAGGAAGGAGCAATGTTGCATTGAAATTCTTGCAGACCCTTATCGGGTTTATTCTGCTTAGAATTAGGTTGTTTTTGCACATCCTTATCAATAAATATATATTTGGTTTAAGTCTGGAGTTTATATCATTTTGTCAAACGCCTCTGTCTATGGAATATCTTACGAATTGAAAGAGAAGGATACAAAATATAGAAACAGTTATATGTTATAAATAATGATTGTATGGAAAATTACAGTTATGCAATTTTGAAATAATGATTTAGAAAATATTTTACTACGCGTTCTACTGTAAACACTCCGATTTTTTGCATGCATATGCGGATCATTCAGTTGCAATATTAAAAAGAACGTTGGTGTGTGTGAGACATTTTTAGCGTTCTACCATTGACTTTGACTCGGTAATATCATATGTTATATAGGCTGTAAAAAGCATTATAAATTGTTCATTATGGTACATAATCGTTATTTCACTAACGGATGGAGACAATTCGTTTTCATGAACCTAGTTGAAGTTGGTAATAGGTTAGTTGACAGATAATCCTTAATTAAGAGCTGTCTTGCATAATATGATAAATCTGTGTAAAATTTGTCGAAGCAAACATTGCTCCACGTTTATGCAATTAGAGGTAATTTAAAAATTTATTTGCTCACACAAACCAAATTTTTACCGCAGCTATTTGATAAAAAATTCCAAGTAAAGAGTCTGCACTGTACCCCGATGCTCAGTGACTAATATTTGACTTCCATTCAGCAATAACCACGATATAAACAATAAAATGATACAGCATAGATCCTGACAAATGACTTTCATACTGTGCATCTCTCTCACAAGTTCCGGGAAACTTTTGATGGCCCGGAAAAGTGGAGTGAAGGTTTAGTAAGGAATTGGTCACTAAGTTTTTTTGCTGAGGCATTAACAGTGAATGTTCAAGAACATGTAGGAGCTAAGTAAACTAGAAGTTTCAGAATACCAGAACGCGTACGAATAACATGCAGTGGATGACCACGTCTCTACCCATGGTAAAAATGTGATCCATTGAGCATGAATCCATGAAAATATTCATTTTCATGGTCCTCGTAGCAGTAAATTCAATGGTGTGGGAGTTGAACATGATTGATTTTTGAGCTGGCCTTGATTCGCTCGTCGATAAAAAATTCGAAATCTACAGTAAATTATTAAAAGATATCTATGTATATCTTATCTATGTATGCTTATGGATATCAGTTTATCCAAAATGTAAATTAGGTTGAGGCATTTTAACGACTAAAAAATATATCACAATCATCAATTATTTGAGCAAAAATATTTGGCCATTTTCATGTTACTAATAATTAAATGTTTCGTTATGTACATTGTTATAAATTATAAACATTGCTTCATCATAAACCTGTACATTTATATTAGGGAAAGTGAAGTGGTGGAATCAATTCATCATTTTCCGTTTCGAAAAGCAACGTAAAATTGTGTGGGGGGAAAATCCGGGCATAATGCATCATATTCACCCTTAAAACAACGATGAACTCTAATAGTTGTAAATCAGCAAGATATTTCTTTGAAAAATCGCGTAATCAACAGTAACCAATTTTTACCGGGAGAAATTGATTTAACCCGCCGAGAAGTACAGATATTTTTGGACTGGAATTCTGTCATCTACACACATAAAAGTACTGAATCTACAAAAATATCATTATGTGACTCTCCAAACCGTCACAGAATCTTTTTCTAGCTTTTGTATCAGAGCTTAGCAGTCGTGCATGAATGTCCCTTGAGGGACTCCAAACATGAACGAGATCAGAAATGACAAAAGAAGAAATATTGATTTACCTCAGAAAATTGCCCTATATCCATAGATCAATCATGATGAAATATTTATCTTGACATTCTTTTAATGCTCAACATGGTCGTTCCTCTATAGGAAGCCCAGAGGCGCTTAACACTACATAATACATAAAGTTTCATAATACTTATGACGCACTGTATTCGCCAGTACAGTATACAGGTATGTAAAGTGTTAATTACTGCATCACTTAAACTACTTTTACTGCGTTCGGCAATGATGATTGGATAACAACTGCTTTAATCAAGAGCGATCCTTTTCAGCGGACTTACGAGCTACCGCCTTCGATCGTAATTATTATAACCTGATAATCTTTGTTCTGTTGTGCAAACATAATTCTGAAGTATTCATAATGTTTCAAATAGCATAAACAATTCCGCAATCGTTTGTGACTGATGAGTCATTCATTAATTTTAAATAACTTAGCCAGGCCAATATACAGCATATGCGAACGTTAAGAAGTGCAAACGTGGAAAAAGAGGGTTCTCAGTAATCCCGTCTTCGACCATATCGATAGGAGCAGAGTCAGTTTTTGTACCGCTGAGCAAGTACTCACGCAAGACATAATTAATATAAATGTGTTCGAACAAGCCTAATAGAAAGCCTCAATATCATTTACATTCTAATTGGACAGAAAATGATGGTATAAAATATAGGGACCAAATTCTTTTCTCTAAACATGCCAACATTAACTCGTCTTGCTATGCTAAAATAATACACCTAAAATTGAAAAATTAACACTGTATCCTAGGCTCATGTATTCGATTTCATGACAACTTGGCCAATTGAATTACAACTAGTCATTGCATTAGAGAAATTAGTAGAATTTCGTTTCAGGCTTCCAGCACACTCGAACACCATTCTCTCTTCATACAGGGTGCGGCAACGCAACTTCCTTTTTTTCAAAGCAAAGCGCTTTGAAAAAAGGAAGTCCTGTTGCCAACATGAGTGTGAGTATGATATTTAGTAGTAGTATGAGTAGTGTCAACGATACATTAGGTCGCCATTATATTTATTATGGCGTTTCCTGTAACTGACAATGTTTTTCTTAATGAAGTTGCTTTGTCAATGAAGTGACCTCTCAATGTATCAGATGGGATTTAGGACTACAGTAAATTTATTACCATAATCTATATTTGCATTCTGAGGTAATGTGCGAGGACAAGTCAAAAATTATCCACTGTACAACCAAACATCTTTTTTCTCTTCAAACACAAATCAACAACTTACAATAGTATCATTTTTGCACATAGACCCCTCACTTTTCAACGCTCTTGTCCATCGTTGAAAAAGCTTCTTTGTGCCCTCAGAAAAGGAAAGAGTTATCGGAAGAGCTTCGAGCAACGAATGCAACGCTTGACTGCAGGGTGAGTTAAGATCACGTGAACAGCATTTCACGACGTCAGCTCACATACAGACCTCACATAAACATTGCTTTCGGCATGGTTCTCCTGTATCTCAGTGAACATTTTTCATGGTTAAAAACTATTTTTTATTCGTGGGAGAAAGGTTTCCGGTTGAGAGTTTGAACCACAAATGTTAGGTTGACGTACTGGCCATGTCGATAATTATCCGAAAGAGAGGCAAAAGTTTTATTTTTACACAAATTTGGGAAGAGTGAAGCTACGTGAACACAATTACTGTGCTTCAACACGCAACAAGACAGTCATGCTTCAACACGCAACACGGTCACCATGCTTTAACACGCAACACGGTCACCATGCTTCAACACGCAACACGGTCACCATGCTTCAAAACGCAACACGGTCACCATGCTTCAACACGCAACACGGTCACAATGCTCCAACACCTAACACGGTCACCATGCTTCAACACGCAACACGGTCACAATGCTTCAACACACAACAGTCACATCGTTTTCAAACACCACTGTTCCATCAATGTTTCTTGCCCTCAGCAAAAATGTTCAGCACTTGCATATCTTTCAAAGCGTATATCCGGCCCCTGTACGATGACGTTACGATTAGGACCCTGTAATGTTCTCACCACTACTGATGGACTTTCGAGTATCTAACCCAACGTAGAACGTGCTTACTTCAAGAAGAAGAGCTAGGTCTTGTTCCTTGAACATAATTTCCATGAAATAAAACTTAAAACTTTTATTCCATGAGCATATAACTCTACTTGAGCAATAAATTATTTGCGTCTCTTCCTGAGAAAAAAAGATGGATTTGAGAGTCTGTTGTACTGCACCTCCCAGTCAACAACTTTTATTTTAGAACGTGATTTTTTTCTAACTCAAATTGACTGAATGTATATGGTTAATGGCAAAACAATGAATACTGAACTGAGCTTGAAAAATCTGCTGAGCACTAATACAGGACATGCTGAAATCACTAGCGAATGGTACGGGCGAAAATTATCATTGCTGTCAATAGAAACACAAATATTAATGCTATCATATTGTGGATAATTATTGACTCATCCTCGTACAAACTTGAGTATGCACATTACTGTGGTTCTGACCATGTCTTTGAAGTGGTTATTTTATGCACTGAAATCTGACTTGCAGAGCTAACGTTGAAAAACCAGAGAACAGAATGTCCCTAATGGAAGACTTTTCTTATTTGGCTGTCAGCAGATACGGCCGCCGCTCCAACTGGTTCAAGATTCACTGCTTGCTGCAAGAGCAATGTAGCTACTCGAACACATCCGGCCAGCTCACATCGTTCCGCAGTCCAGTCACTCCCACCCTCCAAGACGGCTCTCTGCCCTTCGTCAACACCCAGCTGAGGGACGCTCTGCGCATGGAGGCTCCCCTAACCCAGGTGGAACTGAACACTTCTGCCCCCACCAGGCTTCCCATCACTTCGTCTGCTCCAGGGGGTGTGTGCGTCAGACCTCCTCCTGTTAGTGTGGAGCTCGGACCACCAGGTTCTGTTGCGTCTGATGCTCACATCGTTCAAAATTTTTCCGCTGGCCAGATTGGCACCGTAAGTACATTGGTGAACTTAGCATCAATACTATTGTTCAACCGTTGTTATTATTTATATTGTTTTCACGTTCCTTCTCTACAGCTCGTCGCAAGCAATTAAATAATTATATAAAAACAAACAAGCATCCAATGCTTACATAAACGAAAAAAGCAAATGTTCTGCTTAAGCAGACGAGCACGAAATAGAGTCTTAACTAACATTGCAAAGTTCGAGGTTAGAACTATCAGCTTTTTTCAACTGCATGCTTAATAACGCTTGTTATGTTATAGCCCGGCATAGAATAGAATAGAATAGAATGAGGCTATAGGAACGAACCTTCTGGCCCATTCTTGGGTCGGATAATTACTTCGATAATTATTCGGTTGTTTACCCAAGTCCCATGCCGTATTTCTAGCCGCATCAACCATGTCGGCAGCGGGATCATAGTGACGGAACTCTCATTGCACAACCAGTATCCACACTCAACTTACCAGTGCCCTTAGCGAGGGACAGGGTGCTTTTATGGGCTGATGTCCCACAAAGGAGGGAGATTTCCATCTTTCCGCTTCTGTTTTCTTATAGAATTTTACGACCTTAAATCACTATTCCTGCTTGGGGAAATCTGATGTGCATCACCAGTGTCAAAACAGGAAGCCAGTCTGCTGCTAAGGATCTAGTCTTGTTAGTTGTGTTGTTTGATACGAGCAGAGAAGGACCATAAAATGCATTTCTTGCAGGTGCAGCAGAAAGTTCTGATGATCATGCGAAATTCTCATTGAGTAGAAATCTTTCGAAATGCACATTATTTTGAGTACAGTATAAATTATTCATTAAGGTGCTATAATTCATGTACATAGCTATGGTTGTTTGTCTTCGTAGTGGTCGAGCTTATATGTATCTGTGATAAGTATACTTGAAAGAATACTCAAATTAACCATACATCATTTTAACAATTACATAGGTCGATATTTTGTGATAGGCACTAGCGAGCAGCAGAGATTTGAAGTATAATGAGTGACAGCCAAGCTTGGCAAGTACTTCTTCCGACTTTGCAGCTAAGCTGAAGATGCCCAGCGCCTGAACATTTGCCAATCCCAGACCCTTCACAGTGGTCCGGAGCGTCATGCTCTGCCAACTCTGCTGGACTTGCGATGTGTTAGAATAGGTTATGAGTTTTTCATATATTCCTCGAAAAATTGCGCATTGATCAGTGCCTTACAGCTGTAAGCTATTGGGCACCGTTGAACTTATGTAAAGCGCTAGCATTTCAACCTTAAACTACGCGGCTACATGCGCGATTACTATTAATCTTTTAACTGTTACCTTTGTTATACGTACGTGTAGAACGTAGTTGAAATTATAAGCAGCAGCATGATCAGGGATGGGAGTCATGATGAAGAATCCTTTTGCGGTTTGAAGCTTGGCAATTTTCAGGTTCGGTAATTATTACTAATAAATAATATTAAGAAATTCACTGCATGGTTCAGAAATGTATGTGCCATTGACCATTTGCATGTATTTCCTACTAATTCAACAGCGTGTTGCAGGGCTAAATATGTCTCTTGCTACATTAGGGGGAGAAAATGACGTCTCTCTCACTTTAGAGCATTAATCAGTGCTGAATAATCGACCATAGACAGTATCGACACGGTGACAGTGGAATAATATTCATGCAACAACTTCACTTTCTTAGAGGTATGAATTCAAGTGAGTTAGCGAAAGGCTAAAAGACAGACTGGATATTGGGAAATGATTTAGACAAAGTGTAGCTTATTCATTTAGATCTTGTAGCGAATAATTCATTTATTTACTTTCATACATCTGAAGAAATGGTTAAAAATATTCATGTTCAAAATTTTTGGTAACTATTTTGTCACAAATGTTGCTCGATGATGATGAAGCATATTTTCTGCCAAAATAGATTAGAACCATTTATTTATTATGTTGTTAACTAATCCTTGTAAGCATATAATAAAGGATATTTTAAAATTAGTTTCCAGGTTTACATGAAATAATCGACCAGTCGTTTCACAAATATTGACATTCCCAGCCTTTCAGATTATCGTGAAGCTACACGTGCAAAAATTGGAATGAATAACAAGTAAAACATATGGGAAATGATATAGATTATTTGGTGTCGGCGTACAGTCGTACCATTAAAAGTACTTTTTCAATGTTTTTCTTAGTTGAAAATATATCCTTCGATTTTAGTGTGTTTCCACATACTTCCCTCCTTCCTCAACCGTGCTAATTATTGCCGTGATTAATTGCTCTCTAGTCACAATATTGCTCACCAAAATATTGCGTTTCAGTTTTTGGACATCGTTGCCAATGATTAGGCTAAGTTATGACTCACATTAATCTTCACTATCATGTTGCGGAAATCTTGAATTCATTTACGCTGGTATGCAGTGTGTATGCAAATAATATAATAATTGTACTAAGGTAGAGATCTACTCGACAAAATAAAGAGCCCGTGAGCCTAGTTTGTAGTTTGTATCAAAATGCACAAAGCCCATTAATAATCTGTATAGGATTGAGCAAAATTGACTCAGATATATAGTTTTCATTTAATTGAAAAATAGCTGGTTAAATATTGCTTAACATGTAATATAACGTACTGTGTTTTTTTACTCTTGAGGTTGAGCGCCGGATTCAGGAAGAAGCTTTGAGTGCGTTGAGAAGAGGAGTGGGCATGCCAGGCAGCGAGCTGGAGGCCACTTACAGAGAGCAACTGCTGGAAGCCATCAGGCGTTCACATAGTCTGCAGCCTCTTCGTCTTCTGGACACTTCTCCGGTGCAAGTGATCAGGAGATCAACTCCAGAATCAGAGCCTATACGACGACTCGGGGTCGAATACGAAAGAGTTCGGCGAGTGTCTTCTGAATCAGAAAATCGTATCAATTCTGCTCCAACGTATGAATGGGATCGAAGGCTTAGAGAAACGCCTGTTTTTAGTGACTCCATGTCCATGAAATCGACATCTCCTCACGGATCTAAAGTATCCTTGAGTGTCAGCGTTGCTCAGGACGTAGACTCTACGACAGCATGCAGTCAAATTAAGCAAGAATGCAATAGAAACGATCAAGATTGTGCAAAAGGAATTCAAGATGATATTACCGAGAGAAGATCTTCCGGTAATCGATCACCAACGTGCCTTACGCCCAAATCACAGACAAACTCCAGCAGATTACCAGAAGAAACTGGAGCTCCAATGACTGAAGAGGAGCGGCTGTCATTTTTGAAGTCTGCCAGTAAAATATCAGCAAATAATTTGCCTTCTAGAGACAATTCATCAATCAACAATTTTCATAGTATTCCCGGGTTGTTTCCTCATCGTTCAACAACTCGCGATGATATACTTTACAGTCCTTTGAACAATAATATTTTTCCTTTCCCTTCTTATCCGCCAGTGTGGCCTTCTATTCTTCCCTTCCCGTCGTTGGCCAAATTTTATCCTCCATATAACTCAGCTTCAATTTCAGGAACTCCTTTGTCATTAGACGCTTTTAAAAATCCAGTATTTTTGCCTACTGAATCACGAAACGTTGCCTTGCCTAATCCTTTGCATGATCCGGTAAAAGAAGACTCTGGTAACAAGAAGCGAATTTTGGACGCAATACTCCAGGTTCAGAGAGAAAGTGGATGTGGGCCTCGATCACCGCTTGGAGGAATGTCCCCTCCTGGAGTTACTTCAGCTTTAAATCTACCTCAACATGTAACAACATCCACACTAGCATCCGTAACCGCTACCTTGACGACATCGACCACTTCTGGAGAGCAGCCCATAGACTTGACAGTGCGGCGTAAGCGGAAGATGGCCAAGCGAGACATCTTGTATCAACCGAATGAAGAGGAAAGGCAAGAAGGCATGGAAGACGACTATGATTCAGAGATAAGAGAAGATAATCAGGAAAAAGAACTGAGAGAGAGTCCAGTTAAGCTGGAAGAGGAAGTGGTAGACGACAGCCTGACTGAGAGAATTAGCAAAGAAATTCTTGTGAAGGGAAGGTCAGAGATCGTCGACCTAAAAACTAGCCTTGAATGCACAGCACGGCTTCCAGAAGCCAATTTTGAGGTTCCTTTGAAAATTATGAAGCTGGAGACAGCAGGTGATGCTCTCATCACGTGACCTTTCTATGTTAAATAGTAACTTGTCTCTCGTGGAGTCTCATACATTTTTAAAATGTGCCATATTAAGTAAGGTTACTTCTTTGTATGAAGTTTTTAAGTTGGTTAAAAACTGGTTGTTTCTATAGGCAGCAAAAATTTTGTTCCATATTTAAACTGTTTATTTGTTTTAAAATGTATTCTAACAGTATTAAGCCTTTGGAAGGCTTGTGTGCATAAGGAAAGTTACTCCTTCTACACTGCTCACTAAGCTTAAGGTAAAATTGAGTAGTTAAGAAAAACTGTTGTTTATTGCCTTCAATTTCTATTCTTCGTTGCTTAAATATAAAAAACAGGATAACTCTATATAAACTTTCATTTCTATTCCGAGATTTATTCCCATCAACATGGTAAGTTATGAACAGAGTTTTGTGACGTGCGATATTGAAATGAAGCACAATAGTTTGAATGAAGAAGGAAAAATAGATAAAATAATTAACACGAGAGCCATGCTTTTGCAGAGTGTTGAGTTGTGGTGGAGTGCTAGGTTGTGGTGGAGTGCTGAGTTGTGGTGGAGTGCTGAGTTGTGGTGGAGTGCTGAGTTAGAATAGAATAGAATAGAATGAGGCTATAGGAACGAACCTTTTGGCCCATTCTTGGATCGGATAATTACTTCGATAATTATTCGGTTGTTTACCCAAGTCCCATGCCGTATTTCTAGCCGCGTCAACCATGTCGGCAGCGGGATTCGAACCCGGGTCTTTCCGCTCACAAGCAGATTCGCTCACCAGTCGACCAAGCTGGTGATGTGGTTGTGGTGGAGTGCTGAGTTGTGGTGGAGTGCTGAGTTGTGGTGGAGTGCTGAGTTGTGGTGGAGTGCTGAGTTGTGGTGGAGTGCTGAGTTGTGGTGGAGTGCTGAGTTGTGGTGGAGTTGTCCAGAGTGCAGAGTTGTACTGAGTGCAGAGTTGTACAGAGTGCAGAGTTGTACAGAGTGCAGACTTCTCAGAAAAATCCTAAATTTGTACATAACGTGCATGCGATGCAGATGACTCAGTTAAACTGCATGAACGGAATCCGTGGACTTCAGCCCAACGATTGATTTTCTTTCAGTTTCACACAACGGATGTCGGTCGGTCACATGCAATCCTCAACTGTAGCTGCATCCTAATGAGTGCCAGAACACAGGCTGCACTCGCGCAGCAAAATCTAGATCAAACTTTGTTATTCAAGCAAAGGTTCATCCAACGAGTAGTCGGATTGTAGTTTCATTTTTTACTTGTACTTTCTGAAAAAGTCATGGAGAAATTTAGCACCACTTTAACATGACTACGTGCAAGCTGTTTAGACTATGCGTGAATCAGGTGTGAGACACGGTAAAAAATATCCTTTTAAAAGATGTAGGACTCATTGGGCAATAATTTAGCGCTTTGAAAACAACCATGAAGTATCAGAATCTTCCTAACAACAGGACATAATATTTTTTAATAACATGGCTGACCAACGGTAGGAGAGTAATGTTCCGATGTAAACACTTTCGAGAGCGAATGAATTTTTTTTTTTTTTAAATCAAAATCGTCTTTTCTTATGGAATTTTTCCAATGTCATGATGCTCCCATGAAAGCTAGTATTTATACTCTCAAAATGAGAACCACTGTTAACAAGAAATGTATCCAAAAATTTTTCTTCACTGCATGAAACGTAATCAAAATTTCCATCTATTTCAGGAAAAAATTTAAAGAAATTCACTGCAGATGCAACTCTATAAAGTTATTTCAGCATAAAGCAGAAAAATTCAAGCTAATTGTTCTTCAGAAAATATTCAGACTAAGTCTAGCAGTGATGCAGTACGGCCACAGCAATACCCTCATGTTTCTCACTGCCTCAACTTGGAGGCAAATGTCAAGTTTTAGCGATGAAGAGACGCATAAGTCACGTCATTCTCACACACAAACTACGAGGGCACGTGAAAACATAGCAAGTTTCAGTTTTTCATGCTTAAAAGAACTTTGTGCAGTTATATAATATGAGAAAATCTGACAAAAAATAACGTTTTATTTTCAGTTAACCAGAAAACAATTTTAGAATGATGAATTAGCTAAACGAACAATTACAGGTTACATTTCAAAAGATCACGGAAAATTAGGGTTGCAATCATACTTTTGTTAATACATTTACGCAAATTTGACGAATTACTGCAAATAAATTTTTTTGTACGTCATGAAATTAACTAATAAATGTTTAGTACATTAGGAACGGGGATTATGAGCCATCTGTGCGCAAAAATTATTTAAGTCATTTAGTGAAATGCTTAAACATCATCAATGCAGTTTGTAAACTTCACAGCATTACTTATGAACTTGTTGCTCGACTTATCTTTACATAGAATTTTCCCCATTTATATCGAAACTTTCCAGGTGCTATTGCACTGAAGCATTCCAGGAACTACTCGTATTAGACTGAAGCTTTCCAGGCGCTATTGTACTAAAGCTTTCCAGCTGCTATTGCACTGAAGCTTTCCAGCTGCTATTGCACTGAAGCTTTCCAGGTGCTATTGCACTGAAGCTTTCCAGGTGCTATTGCACTGAAGCTTACCAGGCGCTATTGTACTAAAGCTTTCCAGCTGCTATTGCACTGAAGCTTTCCAGCTGCTATTGCACTGAAGCTTTCCAGGCGCTATTGTACTAAAGCTTTCCAGCTGCTATTGCACTGAAGCTTTCCAGCTGCTATTGCACTGAAGCTTTCCAGGCGCTATTGTACTAAAGCTTTCCAGCTGCTATTGCACTGAAGCTTTCCAGCTGCTATTGCACTGAAGCTTTCCAGGCGCTATTGCACTGAAGCTTTCCAGGCGCTATTGCACTGAAGCTTTCCAGGCACTATTGTACTAAAGCTTTCCAGCTGCTATTGCACTGAAAGTCCTTACCAGACACTAGGGTTCGAAATTTTTTCTTTTTCCTAATCATTTTTTCTTTGTGCATTGTGTTATGATAAAGGAAATGAAAATTTAGATTCATGACAAACGGAACACGAAAAATCAGTTTGGCAAAATTTTATTGATATGACATAAGTGGATGTGCCGATCAGAAGAATTAATGTACAAAAACAAAGAAGAGCCTGAAATGATGACCCACATAATTGATACGAAATTCTTAACCTCCCAAAATAACAGATGACAACAAACAAGTCAAAAGAACTTAACTGTTGTGGCAAAACCTTGCATACAGTGAAGAAGGGATGGTTAATAGACAACCATAATCTAGAAACAGTAAGAAAAAAATTTAGGAGAAAAGAGATTCTCAAAATAGAGGCAACTAATTTTTTTTTCGGGTTGAAAAATACGGGCTTTGATGAAAACTATGGAGCCGAATATAATTTTCAAGGAAAATGGAGAATCAAATCCTAATTTGCATTGTAACTCAATTAAAAATCATACAAGTTTTAGAAAACTGCGTATTTGCAGCAAAATTGACACAGTCCCATGGAATTCTACCATTCGAAATGTTAACCACGTGTTGCAGTCTCATTAAATCAATATGGAAATTGTATAGTGAACGTATGAAGTACAAGATCATCCGAAAAGCAATTGAAAATATTTTACCAATCTTTTTTCCCTAAGCTTTATTCATAGGACCATCATCACAGGAAAGTTACATAGAAATATTCAACTCATTTTATATGCAGTGAATAGACGCCCATAGCGTACCGTGAGGCGTTTCAACTCTGCTCCAGAACTCAATTTTCTTATATAACAACCGTAAAAAAGTTGAAATTACCTAATTAAGGAAGACGTAAATTTTCAGTCGTACTGAACGCCAAGTTAGCAATAGTATTTACTGTAAGTCAAGTCTTAGAATAGCGTTTCTCCATTCACTCTTTAATTGTTTTAGAAGATGGATGAATAAATATCATATAACATACATGAGGTGGAATACTATTAAACCAAAAAGGTTCACTATTTACGAAAAGTCAACGAAAGCACACATATTCAGGTAAATGGAAAGATTATAAACTACAATCGCTAAGGGAACTACATAGTATCTCAATAAACACGGAAAACTAATTTTAAATTAATGTTATATCATCTTCACAGGACTCAAAGAACGAATGAGAGGCAGGGAGATGTACTCGAAAATCATCTGACGTGAATTGCAGAGATAATCCTTACGGACACAAACTTAATGGTCGTTGAAAGACTTCGAGCATCTGGTGCTGCTGTGACCGTTTCTAATATGTAAGCTGTATAAGTTGTTTTCAGGGATTGAAATCCAATGTTTTAGAGGTTTGAATATGTGGGAAAACATAATTTTAGATAATGTTCACTATTCTAGTTGAAAAGATTCCTGAGTTGAGTCGGTAACTTGATGCTCAAAGCATTTTGAAGCTAAAAGCATAACGAAAAACAGCAGTCCTCGACTTTTGGTGCCTTAATACATATCATATCTATTTTTTTACTCAAAACCAATTAAACACAAAATAGCCCTATAACAGACTGTTACCAGCCGATCGTGCATGTATGACATGCCTTTCTCATCTCCTACTATCTGTTTCATTTTCTCTTTCTTTTGTTCTTAGTCACACTCTGTGACGAACTCTTAATTTTCCTCGCTTCTCTTGTTGGCATCGCCACCACCATCACCAACTGTTTTTATTAGGCCAAAGTTTTCGTGAGCAAACTGCCAACCTTAGCATTGGTAAGCATTCCAAACCTGAGGGATCTGCTCCATAAGTAGAGTTGAAAGTAATTTGAAGAAAAGATAATGGGATTTAAATGGATAATTTGAACACATATTCGACATCGAATTTTAATTGCATGATAGAGTTGGATGCGCAAAGTGTGGCACAAATATAAAATTTTATTCGATTTAAATTAAAATCTGTCGTGAAAATGGTAACGTTATGAAATTTATACTTCAAAACAGATAAAAAAACATCCAAAATATATTTTATAAGTTTACAATAATTTAGTCTGAAATATTTGAGCCCCTACTGTATTATCTGTAAAAATAATGTCGAAAAATCGGGAGGGCAAAAGCTTAGCGCCGCGCATGCTGTAATGGATCAACACAGCTACTGTTATTTATCAATAACAGCAATTCAGAGTTAATTAAAGTAGGAGTAACAATAGGAATAAAAGAATAGAGTGATGGATTTTTCTGTGGAGCACCAACGAGAGTTTAATATTAGTTTCAATAATTTCTCACTTGCTCGCGTGATCACAAAAATGTTTGGTATCTCTGAAAACTATGTTTAAGCTGAGTTTATAAAAACCTTTAATTAAAGCTGTCTTTGGAATGTTTTAGCTTCGATATGTTAAGAATACTCACGTATTTATTTCTTTACAGGAATTTCTGCGAGGAGCGTTTCTAATTGGTAATTTGCAACAGCTTAGCCAGCGCCAGACTCTCAGAGAGCTGCTTCTGCTGCAGCTGCAGCTGCATCTGCCGCAGCTGCAGCTGCAGCTGTCACACAAGTTCATCAATCAATCGCTGCAGTAAAAGAATGCTGCAGTATTTAGATTGATGCCTCTATCAGTTAGGCGTTTAAGAATCTTTCAAAGCATAGTTTCATTCTTAATTTCTGGCCCACATTTACGTCAACAGAAATTAATTGCGCTTGGGTCATAATTACATTATCTTTAAGCTTAGTTTTATAAATGTATGTAACATATATATGCATATATGTTAAACGTTAATATCATTTAGATAACGTAGATTGCGCCCTTGAATAATATATTCTTACATTTTAATTGATATAAGATTTCTTTACACAGTTTTAATGAATGAAAGAGAATGTGAGATCCAAACTAACCTCAATTTGCCACTTTTATAGTCGAGACTTTAACTGTATAATTTCACGGTGACCACTTAAAACTTGACAGTTCACTCTATCGAGAAACATACAATATTAAACTTGCATCATTAACTTTAAAAATTAGGAGTGTGACAACATGGTTTCATCTTCATTAATCAGGAAGTACATTAGACGAGTAAGAACATAGCATGCGCGTTGGAAAGTGATATTTACTTCACTGCTCGTTGGAGAAAAATTAACTTGGCTAAGAACTAAGATCTCCAATACATTTGAAAAAAAAGATGCTTGTTGATTCTCCTAAACTTTTACAAACCAATTTCTTAAATAATATGAAATTCATTGAAAGAAGATATATAGGGTGTTCATAAAGCTCAAACTTAAACAAATTTATCACAAAAGCAAATTAGATGATACACATGGGAAAATTATATTAAAATGAAAATTGTGCATTGAAGTTTTTGTACCTTATTTAATACATCTCTATATGGGTACAATTAGTTTCACGCAGCACATCAAGACGGTTCTTGCTTTGATCTTATATTCCTTGTAGCATTGCCATAGGAAAATTTTAGTCGTCGATCCCGGATATATTCATTAACGTAATTTTTGTACACTCAAACGCAACTTACTTTGTGAAGATTAACAACACTTTTGTATTAAGCATGACCATTACAATAGTTGCTTCGAAATTGAATATTAACACATCCTCCTACAGAAATGGCAAATGATAGATAGTTATTCGTCAATTTGATGATGAAGACAGAAAATGAACGCTTTAACATAATGTTACTTTTTGGGTCGATAATTGACCACAGAAACACAAATCGAAGTTGGTAAGCACTTTTTACTTGGACGAAACAAAACAAGTAAAAATTGAATGAATCAGTCAGTTTGCACGTCTTCTTCTTGACTTAAAAATTAAATATTAGAATAAATTCAGAATCCAATACATCTCAAACCAGTTTTAACAACTTGGGATTTACATTTATTCGCTCTTAGTTAACTAGTTAGAGATAAATGACTTTGAATTTCTAACGAAACTTAAATAATTGGTTCTACCGTTCAATTAAATACCATATTACAAATAATTTTTCAACAGTACTGTTCAAAAGTACCGTTCACTGTCATTGTTCAAAAACATTTCTTTTAGCCTTCGAAAACCATGAAACAGTTTCCTAAATGATGTTGTGGGAACTCCACCACACATCATGAAGAAAATTACTTACTCAGACTTTATTTCATGATTGTTAATTACTGGTTGAAACGTTCTTCCCAGATAGGAAGCTACAGGGGTTAAGACGAAATAATCTAAACTCCATTACTTGAAACATATTCTTATTTTGGAATTCAAAGTTAGGTATAATTAATCTTAGGCATACATTTTGAACATAAAATAACTTAACCCGTTTACTCGCTAACATCGAATTTTTTTACGGGTACGGAGATTAGACTACGAAATGTGTGAGCAGTCTACAGATGATAAAACGTTTGTGTTTTATAAGCAAGAGCATCTTAGACGGACACAGTCGAATTATCTAGCGTATGACAAGTAGCAAAACCAACGGTGTTAGTTTAAACAAAACGTAGTCAAATGTCGTGGGTGAAGATTAATTATGGGGAGAAATCAATGTTAACTTCAGACAGATCAGCAGAATTACTTGAAATTGCTCTATTACCCGGAAGAAATAATTCGATTTCCTCTGTGTATTCCTAATAATAACCACGATGTTGCTGCCATCAAACACTGTCTTATTTTAGAACGGACATGTCCCTATCTTGAGTTCTAAATACTGTAGATATAATCTTCATTTGATGAGTGTTGGAATATCGTCAGTGGAGTCTCAAATTTCAAGAAAGCTGAGCTGATACGGAGAGTGTTTGAACATGTCTTGAAAAGTATATATGTACATAGTTCGTTGTTGAAGCAATTGGCTAATGCATCTTATTAGAATAGAGCAGTATTCAATCTGAAAATTAGTCACTTTATCAATGAATAGCACGTAACATTAAAGTTGTTAATGTTACGTTAGAAGCAAAAAAATCACCCATACGGGCCCCTGATGAATTGATGTTTTATGGTAGATGCTCATGTCGTTTAGGACCTACATTGAACACATTATATGTGTCTACGTTATAAGGCCTATAGTCTCCCTAATATAACGCAAATTTCTTTTTCTAATGTGTTTCTGAATTTTAGTATACGAAGAGAGAAAAACTCGTTAGCAAACGTCTTCTTTCATGATTCTTGTTACGTGAAAACACTCTTATCACGTAGTCGCAGCCATACTGATGGGTATACAAGTAAAAAATTCAAAATGAATCCCTTCGATCAGCATTTCTCAATTTCTCAACAGGAGGCCCACCAAGGGAGCTACAGATCATCGACCAGGAGCAGGGGAGGGAAGCAACATGCGGACTCCGAAAACTGCGAATACTGAACTTGTAGCGCCTGCGCTATTCCTGTTTAGTTCAGTCACTCTGGGGTCGAAGGAATAGTGCGGGCGCTACAAACTTATAGAAAGGAATGGGCCAAGAATGTTGAAAGGAAGAGTGGTGGTGGAGGGAGGAGGGAGGGGTGCTACGGGCCATCAAACTTTAAGAAACGCTGCTTTAGATGATGAGTATTTCAAGCTATTTAATGTACAAATACTAATGATTTTAAAGTTTTTCTTCACTGCATGTTTTGAAAGAAAAATCCGTCTCGCCGATACAGGTATTTCATGGCAATTTTAAAAAAGATACGAGCATATGAGCTTCATACATTTTTTATCCAAGTTAATTAATCTTCATTGGTTTCTAGTACTTCAAATATGGAAGACATGGATGCATTTAAATAAAATGAGAGCAGAGATCAACTCCTATCCCTTTTCTGATAGAAACTTTTAATTTCAAGGCAATGTAATTCATTTTTGATTTTTTTGTAGAATTCTTCGTGACTTGAATCCAAAGATAAGCAAAATATTCAGAGTGTCTTTCACTAAAATCGTTAAAATTTTATAATATAGCAATTTCATGAAAGATTTAATGTCATTTTAGTGGCTCGTAATATGAAAGCAGAAGCAAATGCTGCATTTAACAGCAGAATTGGTAAAAACTACTCCAAGTTGAAAAATAAATGTTTCAGTTTGCAGGCGTACGAAAGCCGATCGTTTGAAAAAAAATTGGCAGTGCGTGTGTCAAAATTCACAGGAATATTATCGAAAAAGATTTTTCATTATTTCATTAGAGATAAATCAGGCACCGTGCAGAATTACACATTGGACATGAACTTCATGGAGTAAGGCTGTCAATACAGAGCATTTTCGTTCAGTGGAAATTGTAAACTTGTAAGAGGTTAAAAACAGTTCATAAAATAATCATTCTACTGAATTTCCTACTCAAATATTGGTAAATGAACTCTTGTAGTGTTAAGTCAAACCAGTTTAGATATATAGACCTAAACTGTATTGTTGCTCAGATATTCATATATATATATAAATATATATATATATATATATATATATATATATATATATATATATATATATATATATATATATATATATATATATATATATATATATTAAGTCCTTCCGGTGTATACATCTTAAAAGATGTCCAAT
Source organism: Trinorchestia longiramus (assembly GCA_006783055.1). Classification (NCBI taxonomy): domain Eukaryota; kingdom Metazoa; phylum Arthropoda; class Malacostraca; order Amphipoda; family Talitridae; genus Trinorchestia; species Trinorchestia longiramus. The sequence goes on from VCRD01000055.1 coordinate 302,357, forward strand.
TTTTGGACACACTCTATCGGGTAAATCCTTTTTCAACACAAAAATAGTAATATTTATAACATTTTCAGCTTCTACCCGGTAATGTTCCAATATAATTGGTACATTGTGATACAGCTTTTAGACATATAGTGTAGAAAGAATTCCATGAATCTCTTCTTTCTTCGAAAAACGTAAAAAAGGATGAAAATAAAATGTAATTTTTTAACTGAATATTGAAAAGATACTCTGCTTCTGACGTTATATTTTTCCATGAAGAATGTTTGCAGCTCACTTTGATGGTCTACAAAGCACAGTTTCAGTTGAATTCAATACGTTTTTTTTCGAATCATAGCATCAGATTTTAGTTTTTGCATCCATCAAGTTCTGCACTATTGTTTAAGAATGCATAGAAACCTAATTTACCTCAAAATAGGAGGAAAGACAACATATTGCAAATATCAAGGAATAAGATTTATCTCAACGTCATTGAAATCCTTCATAGTGTCCTAAATGAAAACATATTCTTAATAATAAAAGTGATGGAAAATAAGAACTATCAAAAGAAATTAAAAACAACGTTGCAGGCTTTTGTTTGTTATACATAACATTGTTAGGCGCAATTTGAGCAGGCGATTATGAGCTGAATAAGTCCTTCCATTATTTTTGATATCTGACAGTCATGACACAAAATCTCAGCACAGGAAAACTGTGCATTGATTTTGTTTCAATAAAAAAGTTTAAAAGTCTGCCGTTCTGTTTGCATATTGACTTATTCCTGTGTAGTGTTCGTCCCAGACTTTCATGGAGCTCAGCTCGAAGCTGTTTTCATTCGAAATTTATGGGAAGATCAGTCGCTAATGCAGATATCTCAGGGTGTCATTTCACGGAGTACAAATATCAGAGATTCTGAATCATTTGTATCAAATATTCTGGTAGTCATTAATTTTTTACCCGTCCTTTGATGCCGGACAAAAGTGCGAAACTTCAATTGTGGGGGCAAGCAAGAGAAGGTTGGTTAAATGTTGACGATTAACACTCGCTATTGTGATGGAAGGAATCTAGCGTTTGATGGGACTGAAGAATTGGCACCTCGCTCTGCCCTCATCCACAGTAAGACAAAAGAAAGCAAACTGATCGAGTTTTGACATCCGGTGATTTAGTTGTTTGGGTACGTGTCTACGGCTGTTGACGTTGGTCTGCCTCCCTTCAGGCACTAGCGGCCGAGGCAAATACTCGTACATAGTTGTGGGCAACCCAGCGCTGACGCGCACGACCCTGCCGTGCCTTCTGGCTTCAAAAATCGCGAGTTCAGCCATGACGTATCAATTTGCGGAAAAGGGAACTGAATGTGTGCTATAATCTCAATATATTAGCACGAAAAGAAGCAAACAGTGTTCTCATTTTATGTATGCTCCAACAAGGATCAATGAGTGATTTACACGTTTGAAAAGAAGCGTAAAAAACATCAGTTCCAAAAGCAAAATCATCCATTGTACGGCGACGTAAATTGGGTGATTTCTAGGGTCCCATTATCTAATAACGAAAAAAAATAGACAGGAATCATGATGAATATGGCAATTAGGTGTCAATGAGGAATTACAGGATTTTAAGCTGGAAATACACGTGATAAACTAAATTACGACTTGACGGAAATTGAAAACACAGTCTTCATCATTAGTTAAATTTGAATAATTCAGAGTAACTTCCTCTCATAAAATCAGCGTAAGTTACGCTTGAGCTTTATTTTATCGGTTAATTAGTCTCTGTGTTATTTTTTAGCTTGAAATATATTATGACAACGAGATATAACATACATTTAACAATTCTTTACGAGTAAGCATTGTATTTTATTAAACTGGGCAGGGGAATCTTCTCGTAGATCTGAAAAAATCTTACATGGCGAGTCATACTTTTTCGTTTTTAATAGTTTTTATCTTTTTATACTTTGCAATAAAGGAACCAATAATAGTAAATGGAATATTTAACTTTTCTGACATTTTCCTGTAGCTTTTGCATTCTTTCTATTGTTTAACAATAAGTTACATAACCCGATGATAACCCGACGGTACGGAGTACCAATGCAGAATGTCTAGCTAACATTCGTTTGGTTGAAAATAACTTCCAATTCTATTATCGGAACGATCGTGAAAGTTCTTATGGAACAATCTTGAAACTAAACACCACTTAAGAGTTTAAAATCGGAAATTTCGATCATATGAAAATTGTTTCTATAATAAAAATTGGAAAACATAATTTCGTTAATTTATGTAAGATTTTGCTTGATTTTGTATTCATGTTTCGCCGTCATACACTTGTATACAATTCCATATAATATGAATAGCAATTTTTTTGATTCGTTGAAAATGTACAAATTTAAAATTTACTGGTGAATGAATATTTGTTTCCCACACTTCAACTGAAGGATGTAATTATTCCCTCATTTGAATTTCCTTCTAGTTGCATTCCACCTACAATGGCATGCGAATTCCAACATCACACCGGAGCTGTTGCTGGCACAGACAACCATGACCAGCTCATACCGATGTTGATGCAGGCATAATAGACAAAGACTGATTAGAGCCGGTAACTAAATTCCCGACCAGAGGTAAGTTCCAGCACTTAAGACCGTTCTAAGATATCCTGAAGAGAATACAAGATGTAAGGAAATGCTAATAAATGAAGTTCATCAATGACTGTCAATTTAGAGCACTGTGCATTGGATAATCGACAACAATGACAAACCAAAAATAGAAAAAATTGGCAGATATTTTAGAATCTAACAAGCGTCCCAAGACATTTGAAAAATGTTAGTTCAAAATTTATAAATAATTTTTTTATCCACCACCGTTCATAGGATGTAGAACATCAACCATGTACATACATAGGTTTAACATTTTATCTAGGTAAACATCGACAGAAGTCTCAACCAAACACTTATTCTTACATGGAGTACTCATGCACATGACTGTAGTTAGGCAAATGGTGCAAATGTGTCACATAAAACATATGCTATGCATGATAACAATATTTAGTTAAAAGATAGGTTTATTTAGTTAAGGGATAACTATCACACGCATGTAAAATTCAGAATTGGAGAATACACGTAGAATAAAATTGTATCGATATCATCAAAACGTACAGGGTAAGGTCCAAATCCAAATTTGAAATTGGCACGAAGAGCTGAATTAGAGAAATTAAACATCGTTTCAGATATCTACAGCTTGTTTGCCAGCCTAACGGTATTATTGTGACGCACCACGCTATAAAAAGGAATTGAAAAATCGTAATTTTTTGTTTCACATCCTTGATACTTATCAAAGATTTCTCATGGAGCTGGTCGAGTTTCAGAGTGTTGGGCGCCAAGTTTTAGCTTGCAGCTCAGGACTCAAAAATTAGCACCTTTGATGGGCTTTTACTGCATCGAGCGTGCCGCCATCCAGCTCTCACTGAGCCTAACCAGATCACAGTACATGACCGAGGCTGCCACGTCGGCGCTAATCGCGACTTTCCCGCTATCCTAAATTTTAGGATGCAGTCCGAGCAATAACGGCAGCGTCGAAGCTTTAGCGATACCCGTGTTAATAGGGAGGCCAATAGCTGCCAGGGTTCGGTAGAACATGGTCCTGATTGCTGCTGAGGCGGTCAGTCCTAGCAAACACTTTCAAGTCACGACTCTATTTGTTGATCTTTTTAGCAACTAGAAGCGAGTGGCCGACCTCTGGATGTCGTAAACACATGACGAATGTTGCAAGTCACATCGTCTGCAGGACGTGCCGCTCGCTCAATAGAACTGGAGCATCGCGATGTTTGCATACTTTACTTTTTTATTTACTCACCAGATTTTCAGGCTGAGTCTCAATCTGAAGGCTTTTGCTTTTTCATTGAATTTGACTAGAGTGAGGGAGATTTTTACGTCATGTATATTGATTCTCTCACAGCTCACCTTCGAATCGTTTTTGCTCCGGGAATAGGAGAGAAATGAATTTGGCAAATAGGGTTGAGGTGGTCAAAGACGTTTCTTTGAACATTGTGGCAGAGTTATCGATTGCCAGCGAATAGTGAAGCAATTGACACGAGAACACTGCACATAAGATACAGTTAGGAAGATTGACACGAAAGCTCTTGGATATTTCGAATTGTTATCACCGACGATGAAGAAATAAAATCGTTCTTTGAAATTGTGAACGGTTGGCTAATTATTTCTTCTTTTCAGGATTGTTTTGTTTACCTTCGAATGTTATTCATAGGCTACAAAGAGCAGAGCTTCGATTTTTGCCGGAGTAACTTTGGTGATCCGATGCTTGAAATCGTCAGTTTCTATGTCTACTTGTTATATTAAGCTATTATACATGTATATACTTTTACTACATTCTTAATAACCTTTCTACAGACCTGTTATCCCCATAGTTTTTGAAATATCTGATGGTTTCATCATTTTGACTTCTTTAGCAGAGAGAACACGTCTTTTAATCATCTCATTATTTCATTTTTTACTCGTTTTATGTTCATAAAGTACAGTACCGCCTTTGCCATCAAGAGGGGATACTGTTTATATTTATTTCTCACTAGTTTAGAAATTAAGTGTTTGGCTCTCTTTGATCGTACCAAGGTAGATGAAAGAGAACAGCTTTCTTCAAAAAAGTTATACCAACGTCGGAAAAAACATTTGAAATTTTTTTCTTCTTCCTCTTTTGCTAGTGATACCGGGAGCCTTTATATTAGTTCTCATAATGTGGAAGGGAATATTCACTTACGAGTACACATTAGTTTCATTTGCATCAGCTTCAGCTTGTAGAACACGTCTTCAAGAACTCGTTGGAATTTTTCGACTTTTTTCAAATCTGTAACGTTCTGGTAAATTTAATATAGGCGCCAAGTGCATGTTTCTATTTTCTCACCCTTCTATTCCTAATTCTTTCCCTTCTGTTTCATATTTACTATCCATGCGCACCCAATGTCAAACTCTCTTTCGTACATTTCTGATGACACCAACCAACTCACCGATCTCCCATGACTTATGAAGTTATGTTTTTCAAGGAATTCAAGAGACGGACTACGGAAGCTTTTCGCTTGTTTTTTCTTTATGGGGAGATGAAAGAAACTTTTATTTCTTCTGTACGTTCGTCTTGGTGTCATACTTTTAAAATAAGTAATTTTTCTGGTTGATCATAAAATAAAGTATCAGCACTATCAGTTAGTTGCTGAAGGTGACTACACACTACACTACAAATAACATTCTTATAGAAGTTTCGTCATTCTGATCTTCGATATTTTTAGCATTGAATACATAATGGGATCTAGATTCCAATTCATCTTTCTCGAAACAATCTGTTGCTGCATGTTTAAGAAGAAGTCGAACAGTGGGAAAGCTTGAGAATTGTCTCTTATACATGTATGTAGATCCTTAGAGGTCTTCACGGCACTTTTAGATTTACATCTGATGAAATTCTATTTTTGTATCAACTGAAAAATATGAATTCAGACTCTGACTGACTAATATCTTTCTCACTACTTTACAGCTTTTATTTCCGGCAAGAACAAGACTATTTTTAACAGTGCGTGAAATCGTTTTTGAAGATCAGGGAAATCTTGATCTTCCCTTATTATTTGGCTTCCCTTATTATTTGGCTTGATGACGTTCAGCAACTGTTCGCACGTTGTTCATGGGATGGAAGGTATCGAAGTCTCACCCGTTATCAGTAGGTCGTCGTCGAAGTTAAGTGGAGGAAGGAGAAGATTGATCCAACAGGGCGTGGAAACTCTGGAACGGTTTGAGAGAGCTCATGTACGACAGATGACGCAGACGTACAGTATCAGGCGAGTTACAACAGTCTGTCACAGTCGTTCGTCAAGACATATGAAGTCTGAAGGCTAATGCGGGCGCTGGATATTCTTTCCTTTAAGCAGGACTACTATCACAAAATTTGTCTCCGTGTGGTTCTCTTCATAGCGTGCCACTTTGGAGTTTTTCACTATAAATGTGCGCTGATGACCTTTGGCAGGAGCACAAACAGCTTTCCTTCGGCCAATGACGCCGGGTTATTTTTTCTTTTTTCTTGTGTTTTCCATACCATATTTGTATCTACCACTTTATGTATCACGATAGCACTATTCTTGTTTGTATGAATCTTTAACTATTTACCATTGTGAAACATAACTACTGTTGTCGGTATTATTAACCAATGTATTTTTACCATTTAAGGATCTTAAAAATAAGGCAATATAAAATCTATTGTTGCATACTTCATTTATCAACGTTATTGAAAATAGATATTTAGTTGTGTTTTATCATAATTATAGTATGTAAAACATTCTGTTTTACTGCTGCACTCTTGTCATAAGCACAATAGTCAACTTATTCAAGAAAGTTCTTCATTTGCCGCGTGAGGAATTCGAAGTTCAAAGTATACTGAGAAAACCTTGACATGAGAGCGATTTTCCCATGAGAGATAGAATGGAGGCGAAAGAAATTTTTCTTGTTCAGCAGCCTCTCGTTTACTGAATACAAGAGTTTGGGATGTCAAAGTAACTTGTTATATTTGGGGGCAATACCAGACAGAGGTATAGAAGTGAATGTTCGATCTCAAAAATCATAATTTGATTATACTCGTATGCATTCAGCAGTTTCGAGTAAACTTGATCAGGAGGATTCTCTGGCGAGCCAGAGTGTAAAGAACAGGTAGGACTCCCTGAATTTTTTTCCCAAAGCTCGTACATTTTTTCATGATCACACTTTCATTTGCTCACACACTTAATCATTTGAGCATAGTAAAGGCACAAATAGAAAAAATCCTTGTTGTGACTACCTTTAGTTGCTCGCTTCGTGCTCCATTTCGAAACATGCAGTAGACTCAACTTCAGCTAAAATTTTTCAGGAATAATAATATGTTTTTCTTGGAAGCATATTTCCGTTTTGCAACCCAGTTATAATTCGTATACAAAGTCTTGCAGTTTTTGCTTAAAAGACTTTGATTTGGCCGGTACATTTAGCTGCCCACGATTGTCAATTAGCTTAGACAATCAGGCAATAAATGCAGTGAAACTCTGTCATGTATCTTGTAAACGCAAGTAGTCAGCAATAGTATTTTGCCTCTTGCTTTTTTAGTTGTCTGAACTATTCAACTAAATGTTCAGAAACACCCTATCAAATACATTAGTTTTGTGATAATGGCTTGGTAAAAATTTGAAAGCTAACTTATAAATTTTGTGATCTTTGGTATTTTCAATACTTATTTTAATTAAAATTTTTTGCTTTAAAATTTTCAAGAAAAAGGACTATTAGACCTGTACTTAAAGTTGAGATCTTAATATAAACTAAACCGATCCTGAACACCGTTAGTTTGGAAAAATCCCTGAGTTTTTCATAGCCCAATGATGCCATAAATCACAAATTTTAGTCCTATTTGATATATACAGGGTGTCTCAAAAAAATGTACTCACCCTTTAACTGTTGCTAACATGCTGTCTTCTTTGTGTTGCAGGTGTGAGGTTCGAACTTTTGCGAACATGATTCTTTAATCACATTTAATCATGTTCGCAAAGGTTCGAACCTCACACCTGCAACACAAAGAAGACAGCATGTTAGCAACGGTTAAAGGGTGAGTACATTTTTTGAGACACCCTGTAGAATACAAAGCACAACATTGAAAACACACACTCCTGGAAAAATTAAATTTAATTGTTATTGCGCACTTGCAAAAACTGGAGAAATAAAACGAAAGTCGCTGCATATCTAGTCATTTTCAAAAATCAAAGATGCGTTTGATTCAGTAAATTACAAAAGAGAAACTGTAATGGTGAACTCGGCAGTCTATAATAAGGAATCAAAAACCTTGAGTTTCCCTTCGAAATAACTACAAGCGAAGCAGTATTGGGCTTTGAAACATAAATAGACGTGGCCTAAAATATTTGAAGGTGTGTAATTAGGCTGAACAATCTAGCTTGTCAGCCAAGATTGGGTTCCAGTTTGGTGAGCTAGTGAGCAAACACAGAGAAAGGCTTCCGTCAAACACGCTCGGTGGCTGCAACAGCACCATCGTCGTTCTAAACCAGGTTCATCAAAGTGCTAAATTACATGCCGATCACAATTTTTATTTTAGAAACATTGATAAAGAGAATTGATTTTAGTTCTATGGTAGCGTCAGGCCATCCGTATAGCGTTCTACTGCTGCATCGTATTCTTAATTTAAAAAAACCTGAATCGTATCAATGAGTCGTGCAGCTGCGATCATGATACAAGCACAAAACAATAGTCATCTTTCAAAAGATCAGTCGTAGTTGATGAAGCCCGTCAATGCTATTCTGAAAGTTTTAACAAACATAGGATTGCCCAGCAGAAGTAGTTTAATGAAAAAAACGTGATGGTTCGAGACTACCTGACGGTCGTTTTTAGAATTGATAAATTTACAACATAGAAACTACAAATAGATAAATCATTAAACACAATTTAAGCGTCTATTACAAAAGTTTGATGCATCAAGGTTGAATTCATTAGAGATGGGAGGCCGAAGCTAAAGAAAAGCGTGTCTGCTGCATTATTTCTGGCTAGCTCAGGTCTCTCCAGGTCGATGGTGTGACATGACAAGGCTGTATTGAGGCTCTGTTTGCACGCTCGTTCCTTAATGATGATATCGTCCAGCTCATCAGTTCAATTTACTTGGGGCTAACCAGTTCGCTGCTTACCTTGCCTTGCTTGCCTTGCCTCCTCGCCAAGCTTCATTAGCTCCGAACTAGGAGCAGTTTTTGCTCTCTGCGGTCACAGCGTCCTATCGGGAGCAGATGCTCATTTATGACGGGACTTTTTTGTTAGTTTTCTTGTGGGTTTTGTTTGCTGTCTCTGCTAATTCCCGCTGCTATCTGTAGTGTTTGCTACATTCATGTACGTTTTGAATCTTCTTTCATATTGTTTGTGTTTTAAGTTAAAATCATTGTTGGCAGACCAGCTGCTTCACTACATTTTACAGTTACTACTTTTGTTGCTCTTTCCGACTACTTCAACTACTCGACCTAATTTTTTGTGCTTGCTTCATTGACATTAAATCGACATCAGTAAGTCATGGAGTCAAATAAAACTTCATTTTTATTACATCTTAATTTCCAACTGTATATTGAACACTTTTAATTTCTAGCCTTGATGAAATTGAAGAAGTGTAAGGGACTGGAGTTCCCTTGACAGCTAAGTAGAGCATGACATGTTTCACCATTCGTACTCAAATTAGGTAAGTTTTTTCTGTATTACCTCAACTTACTAGAGCTGTTACTGCGTCATATGTGCTGCTGAACTTAGTGGCTGCTGCAAAATAATGTTGAAGAGCAACTTACTTTTTAATTCAAACTAGTATGATTTATAGGTCTTGTTTATGATATTTTATGAACCATTTGATAACACCCCTCTTTTAATACTTTTTCTCTCGCCTTGTAATGGATCTCAAGTTTTGAGAGACTTCAAGTCCTCTGATGATATTAAAAGCTTCTCAACGTATATTCATTTAGTGCTACAAAGGAGCCTCTACAGTTCTTTGATATACTTAGATTTAATCTGAATCCATATTTTTATCACATTATAAAAATCTTGCCCATCGACTTTTCAATTCCAAAAAAACTGTAACAAGCTTTAGTCCTACACTTTGGTAACGTAGCTGAATTTTATAACGTGTTCATCTACGAGGCAGACATCTCTGCCATTATCATCACAGGCAGCGTGATCCATCAATTCAGAAAAATTTTCTCGATATTACGAGTCCTGTGCACAAAAATAAAATATTATTTTCGTTTCAATAAGTGTGAAGGAATGATTCAGTTTAAATAGTACGCTAATTTATACGTTCCCTGAATATCAAATGGCAACGCCTTTATCTTCTTTAACAGAATGGAATAATAATTTGGCTTCAGTGCACGTATTGCGTTATTAAATGATCCTGTATATCAAAGGACGTTATTCGTATTCTTTCATAAAGCGTAAAATAAAAATTCAGCTTAATTCTCATGACAGCTGGGACCCGTTCTGCCTCTTTCAACCAGGACTATCCCTTTGATACAAGCGCATCGTTTTACGTGACTAATTACTTTCCCTTTTGTGTGTTTTTGAATGCAGAACTATTACATTTCATCACATACCGCCTATATATTGTAATATTCATTCATTTGAAATTGATGCAGCAGAACTTGAGTAAGACAATATGTGAAAAAGACTGCTTGCCTTTCTTTATGTTTTCCTTCTCTATCCCACAATAGTTAATACTCTAGTATGAAGCCACAACTCCTATCATATTACTAACGAATGTAAAAACAGCTACTATTATTTAGTCTATGATTGGGTGGCACAGCTGGAGAAAATTATTTCACATTTGGTGTTGTTTTGCTGAGATTTGAGAGTGTACCGTCAGTGTCAGCATCTGACAATTACAGAGGCTTGATGTGACAACATATTTAGAGAGTAACAGTGAGGTCTTATTCGTACACCTAATTGTTTAAATTCAATATAATGGAACTGAAAAAGTGAATATATTCGTGGTTAAATGGATTGACTCTGAACGCAATGTTGTATATTTTGTGTACCAACAATATTGGAATAAACTGTCTTTCTTAGTCTTTTTCTTTAACTGTGTTCCTTAGTGAAAACATGAGGGTTTTGTACAAGAACAAATGTATATCCACCACCTCAGAACTTCAATTAAAAGAGGTTTGAAAACACAATGGTGATGCTTATGTCGTGTATTAACTTGATTGCAATAAACGTTTTTTTTCTGGCTCAGTCTTGAACTACCTTTGTTGTGGATTCGAAGCGGTTGCTGATGAATGCATTCAATGTTTATGCCTGGAGTACTTAGATAACAAATGCTCGTTCATGCGATAAGCCCACAACAATTCTCATATTCATGGCCTGACCCCTACAAGAAGTATAAATTCAAGTTACACGCAGTTTGTATTTTTTCATGCACGCATACATATTCATGTTTACATATGATTAAGTTCTGACATCTCTCAAGAGTGATAAACAACATTTTCGTCAATCCTTTTATTCGGAACATTTAAATAGAATTTGAAAGAACAAGTTCATCACATTTATTGTTTGTTTACAGACAAAACGATGCATCTGAACTTTCATATCTCCTTGCCTGTATAGAGTACATGATCAAGAACATACACCTGTTGACCAGACACTATTGAGTGATGCAAGTGAGAGAGTATATGATGGACTTGAACTTAGGAGAAAATTAAAACTGAAAATTTATGTAGCCTGTTTGATAATTGTAAAAGTTAGTATGACAATTAAATGATATTATTTCTAGTTCCGTCGGCTTATGGGATATGCCTGCCAAGCTTTGAAGCGTAGAACGTTTATTAAACTTTGTGAAAAATTATCAGTGTCTGTTTTACTTGTTCAATTAATGAAAACTACGAATATTTAACAAACCTTTTATGATCATCCATCCATCAAAATATGTAGGTCTGATTTGACAGTGTGATGTGCTGTTACGGTGGAACTTTATATAATCACACATATGTGTGCGGTGCAGTATACGTGAGACAGCATCCACACTGCTGCATACGTGAGACAGCATCCACAGTGCTGCAGTACACGTGAGACAGCATCCACACTGCTGCATACGTGAGACAGCATCCACACTGCTGCATACGTGAGACAGCATCCACAGTGCTGCAGTACACGTGAGACAGCATCCACACTGCTGCATACGTGAGACAGCATCCACAATGCTACAGAGTACAGTCAGACGTGGGCATCACTTGCTGCAAATGTGAGTCAATCAAGCAATAGAGTACGAAGCTGTAGCTGTGATTGTATTGAAATGTCAATTGAATTTATAAGAAAACCATCACTGTGTGTTGACTTGATTGCACTTTAATGCAGAAATATTGCATTTCATTCAGTTCATATTTTGGATTACGTTTGAGGATTCGTTATCTGTTGTGAGCCAGGCGGAACGAACTGCTTCCTTATCTTTTAACAGCAAACAACTTTGAGATCTGAGCTGGAGGGAAGATCCGCTTGAATGAAGTTGGAACTGTGGACATCGATTACACAATGAATCATAATTTTGATTTGTATTTGTATACGATCAGTAAATACTTTCTAATTATCTTTGTCTAGAATACAAAGGAATTGACTAACCTTCTTTTCAAAGTTCTTTTGTAGCTTTGATAGGGATGTATTGGAATTAAATATTTTTATTTACATTTTCCTAGTTTCAGCCGTTGCTAGAAGAAAATTTCTTAGAACTACTTATATATATATATATATATATACATATACTGAGAAATATGTATAAATTTTGGGAATATATGCAGCGCACTGACAGCTGTTGCTAAATGTCAGTATACATGAGCACCGGAACAGCAACTCATCATTTCATGAACTCGTATTTTATGCACGTCTAGCTGTCACAGTTCCGGCAAGTAGTCGTTACTAGGTGGGGGCAATCGTACATTTACACACCCTGTGTACGAGTTTATATATTCACGTTTTTATACCTATATTTTATTTTCATTATTTGCTGAGCGACAGAGTAGGGGGAACAGAACCACGAAATTTGCAACCCTTCGAATTTAGAGGGAACTAACGGACCACTCGAGCGATCGCTTCTTTTGTATGGGGAACTCTTCCAAATGACGAGCTAGCAACAATGCATTTGTTATCATCAGGCATTCTGTCATCCATTGCCCCGGTGCAACACTGCCCTGAGCTCCTCGCACCCACTCCGCCAAAGAGAGAGCAGCTGTCTTAACAAGACAACAATTCAGAAGAGAACGTAGTTATCTATCTAATACTAAGAATTACCGTCGTGTATTTATATATTTATTTATTTATATGTTTTGTGTCACGCTCTTAAGAATAGATAGGAAGAAATTTGCACTGGCGGTCTTGGTTTCAGTTCACTGGTAAATTAATACACTCATTTTCGCTGTACAAGTGCACTATAATGAGTCACTTTCAAAAAAATTAGAGAGATCCAGAACCATATATAGTCGAGTCCGTATCGTTGATACCGAGTTCGGCGGGGTATTGCGTATGACAATATACATACACAAGTTCGCAGTTGCTTTCAGTAATGCTGAATTTCTGTATCTAGGATATGACACGAATGGCTATAACTACTTTTATTGCGGCTCAAAAATACTGTATTCTACGTGTTAATTATACATAGACTAGATTTGCCATCATTTTTGATGGCACAGGTACACTAATTATAAGATAATACACATTTTGTTGCTTGCTTGCTTAGTCCGTCTTTCTGTCACGCTTTTAAGGATTTAGATAGGAGAAAATTCGTTGGAGTATACATGTATTGTGAGCATTGTATTGTGGATACAAAAGGCACATCCTTCAATGTGGAAACTCCTTCGCAAAGCCCGCGTCCACTGGCAAATCAAACGAAAAATTCAGTAAAAAATACGTGAATTTTCACGTGTGGGTCTACTAGTTGATCCATAATACGGAGGTACAACTGAGGACAGAAACCTATACTACCCTAAACATATAGTTTCCCCACATGACACGAAGCATGTGTTGCTGCATCCCGGCGTGCAGAGGCGGCAACACAAGATACACACCATAACACTACTTTGGGAGGACCCCGTGACGGTGGCGTGCTTCTTGCGCGATGCTGGCTGCCTGAGCTGCCAGGGGCTGGGCAACAACAACAACTCCAATCAAAGAAACCTCAACGGCCTGATCAGGGATTTAGGTCCCACAAAGTCAGATTCCGTGCTTTTGACGTCGAGACTCAAGAATTTGTAACATCAAAGTGTGCACGTGAAATGGCAGAGAGAGCGTCACCAGTGTTTTTCAAGCGTTTTTCACTCCTTTTCACTCCTCTGCATTAGCTCTGTTCGTGCCACAATGTGAACGGTTTGTTCGAGGCAATTGCAATTTTTTGTAACTCCAACTAGTGGTGCCTCAAAGTTGGAGCCTGTAGCCTCCAGGTTACAGGTTTCCATACAGGTTACTCACTGCTCCATAATAAGCATACATCCATCTTTTTCCTACTCTCATTCAGTTCATCTCAAATAGGAGTACAGCAGCTTCAAATCTTGCTACATTCTTTGAAGCATCAAGAGTATGGTTGGGAGATTATCGGGCACTTTAAAATAATGGCCTACCTAATGCATCTCTAAGACGGCTCAACCAAGTTTCCTCGTCATCTTTGTCTTCAGGGCAGCAGAGACACCGTGGCTCAATACCACGGGCAGGACTGACCACAGAAGACAGAGTTGAGTTTGGGTAATAACGACGTCAAACTACTGTTGGACTCCATAAATTTATCGTTTCCTCCGTCTGCACGTAAAATTCATTCTCATGGAAGGATTCGTCAAAGCTTTAAATAAAGAGTCTGCAGCATTTCAGTTCCTCCAATAGTTCTTTCCTAAGCTGTCTGCAGCAAAATCGAAGTCGGTGTCTTTGTCGGACCACAAATCGAAAAAAGTGTCTTAGGAAGCTCATGAGAACGAAGAAAGCAGCGTGGAACAACTTTTTCATAGTGGTTTGGGGCTTCTTGATGAATAGCAAGGACAAATACTATAAGGAGTTCGTGGAGACCTTAGTGAAGAACTCCGGCAAAATGGCTGCAAGATACCCCTGAAAAAAACATATCTTTGACACTAATATTGATAAATTCAAGAAGAACATTGTAATGAAAACATGATGGGAGAGTATATTTGGGTACCGTTTCATAAAATTCGTGAAATGCTGCTTTTAACTCACTTATCATTTTGCTTGTTAATTGCAGGAACAATGAAATTAAAATTAACCACTTTCCCAACACGCATAAGTAAATTTCACAAGTATCATACAGTAACTCTAACCGAAAACTCAAAGTTAGAAATAAATGCCAGTATTTTTTCATGCTTTTCAGGCATAAAAAAATTAGAAATATTTGCTACCCCATGACGAACATCATGTTGCATATTGTTATCGGTTTTGGTTGTTCGTATGCTAGCCTGCATGAGTTGTTATTGTCTTAGTATTCGTTTTCAGTATTGATGTAATATCAATTTTCCGTATTTAAGTTAGTATGGGCTGTAGGAATCCCAATGAGAAATGTGTTGGCATTTTCGACCAAAGAAATTCAAAAATTTTACAAAATAGTCGAGAATAAACTGCTTTAATAAATAATGTTAGTAAGACAAGATGTTACCGAAGGCAATAGAGTATATTGTAAATATTTCTTATCGTATTTTTTGTTATCCCCTTTGAAATATTATGGATTGTACTCAACACTTTTTAATGGAATGCAATGCCTCAATGATGGTTCCCAAAACGTATTAGATGACGAAGATATATATATATATATATATATATATATATATATATATATATATATATATATATATATATATGTATATATATATAAATAATTGTGATTGGGGGTAGAAAAATAAACGCCTTTTACTAAAAATCCTCAATTTCCTCGGGACTTATTATTGGTTGCAGGACACTATGACCTCCAGCAACTCGGTTCGTTCCTGAGTGATAAGATAGTATAGGGCGGATGCTTGAAAATGAAGCTTTGTGTTGCACTATTTTGATTTTTTAGGGATAAATTGATCAGGGCCGACGTGTTTCTGTTCGGACAGAGAGGATGTTTGTCATGGTCCACCGTGACGCAATCTTAATGGAAATATAAAGGTCAAGCAGTTGTGTGCTAGTACTGATTTAAACAAAGAAAAAATTACTAAATAAGGACGTATCTGTTGCTCATGAATTGGCCCCATGTCAGTGCAAGCATGTTTGACGTTACTTTTTCATACCGTTCATCCATAGTTGTTATTTCATTAAAATTTCGTAAATTTGAGCGAGTTTCTTGAAAATGTCTTTGAATAAATGACTTTGTAGCATGGCCTTATTCAGGTGCTGTCATGCACGCCAAAATTCTTACAAATCCTAAGATAGTGTTTGAATATTTATGAAGTATGCCCACTGAAAGTACCTACTGAAGCCACGTTTGAAATTATGTAATGATTCAAAATATTTTCTTCATCAACGTTGTTAGTTTTAATTCAAAAACGTATACAGGGTTCAAAGAGGTGTGAGATTATCTGCATGGCACGTGAATAAATTTGCTTATTTAGTTCGACAGCTTTCCATTATGAGAAATATTCGTTTACTTACCCTTCACATGTCAGTATATGTATTGCCAAACGTCTGTCAGTGTTATTTTCTTCACTTTTGAACTCTTTTGTTTAGTTTTTCATATGCTCTTTCAGGTGAACGAAATTTGTCCTCCTCCACCGCGTTCAGTTCACAAATTGGCAGTTTTGCAGCTCAGTTCTGCAACAGAATCAGGCAAACGAATCAGAATAAGAGCAGTCTTAGGGTACGGCGACAACGTCCAGAATTAAAAAAGAATTATTTGCCAGAATAGTTTCATTGGGTCGTAATTTGCTTTCGATTTTTACAATGGTGCAAGGTGGTACTGAAACGTTCTAGAAATTTTAATTGAGAGGGTTGTTGTTGATGTAATGAATTGTTCATGTTGTACAATTAAAACTTTAATTTCACGTATAAATTTTTCTGATTTTCCAGCATGGTTTATTTAATGTTCAGCTTGAATTAGTTTCGAACAGAATATCTTTGCCCAGTTTTTAATTAAAAACCAAACAGAAATTAAGGTTTTTCAACTGATCGACCACAACGTGCGTCCAGAGACATTTTCTCGGGTGAAGACCAGAAAGAATTAATAACTCCCTATTGAATGTAAGATGGTAGTATAGATACGATATAAAAAACATTGAAAGAAGGCTTAAAATTAACTCTGTCTTCTTACCATTCATTTAATTATCAACCATATTAGATTTCAAATGGGTATCTTACTTATGATGCTCACTGTGTTTGGCTACTACATTCTTATTTAATTCTGTTATACTGAGCAGAACATTTTCATTTTAAATTGCATTCCTACATTTTCCTCGTACCATTTTCTTTTGACAGCGGTCTTTAGAACAGAACACAAAATAAACGACATCTCGCACCACAGGCTAGCAACACTGCACAACGCTCGTACAGTGCACACTGCAGCAGTGCAAGTGCATGCCTCAGAGCACAACACAAAGGGAACAGCACCGCAGCGAAGGCACATGAGACCAGGGGAGGCGGAGGAGAGCCGTTAGAGATCAGAGATGCTGCAGCGGCGCCTTCGTCAATATTGTACATGCAAATAAGGTCCCGTCAGATTGTGAATCCTTGCGCCAGTGACTGACAGAAGAGTGATAGTGACTCTTCCCTTTACTTTTATCACACTTTGTGGCATCGAATAAAAATGATTGCCGTCTTGGTTCTTTGCTCCTGAAATAGAAAGGCTCTTAATTTTAAGCCAATGCCTTACAATCGGGCTTCTTAAGAAGGACCGTTTAGTTTTTGCCATCGGATGGCAGAGATTCGCTCGATTGACGTACTGTGTTATAAATTCAGGGCTTTCAGTAAATGATAACCTTTTAAAAAATACAGAATTGGTTCCGATTATACATGAAGAAATATCAAGATTACAAACAGCGCGACTGTGAAGTCGAAGAGAAAATATCTATCAACATTTAAACATCTTAAGCATTAAAATTTAATCGATGAATGGAGAGTTACATGAGTTCTCTTTCAATGAAATACTGGTTATTTTGTGTCCTATTCATGCAACGTTAACTATTCAAAAGTAGATATTTCATTTAAATGATCGAGCTCCTGATATTCAGTACTTCTGTTTGACTTTGATGCAAACTTTTCTTCCTCTTGCCTACAAGAGTTGTCTATTGTTTGCACTCAAACTTACAACATGGTTCTATAAGATAGCCGAAGATTGTGAGTATAAAACTGTGATTGTACTTAATCGGACAATAACGTAGCTGGTTGTAAACAAAATAGTTATTTTCCTGCCTGTGGGTTTATTTATCAGTAATTGCTGCAACAGATCAGGATTAGTGATTTAGCATACTGTAGTAGTACTGCAGCAATCATCAGCAGTACAGATAAACATGGATTCCAGCATTCAAATTCCAGTGCACTGCTGCCAAATTCCAGTGCACTGCTAGCAAATTCCAGCGCACTGCTGCCAAATTCCAGTGCACTGTTGGCAAATTCCAGTGCACTGCTGCCAAATTCCAGTGCACTGCTGCCAAATTCCAGTGCACTGCTGGCAAATTCCAGTGCACTGCTGCCAAATTCCAGTGCACTGCTGGCAAATTCCAGTGCACTGCTGCCAAATTCCAGCGCACTGCTGGCAAATTCCAGTGCACTGCTGGCAAATTGCTCTTCAAGAGGGCAACCGATGGCGGTCCTCAAAGGCCACTAAAATTTACGTACCCGCAAAGGGGTGTAGGCCACAGTACGCTTGCCGGCCCTGCGAGGATTTACATTTTATTTACATTTTAAATGCGTGCCCCTGCAGACGCTACTGACTGTCCCCTACAGGAGGAGTTGAAGACTCTTCCGTTTTGCATCACAACCACTGCGTTCGTTGACACAATCTCGTTACGGTTATCAGGGCATATAGTATTTACATTTTAAATTAAATAAGAAGCCTAAAGGGATTGTTTAAACGGTCATGCATAATATATGTCAGCCTAGAGGCTTCTATAACAAATGAGGAGCTTCCATGTTAACCGGAAAACATTGATACATGAAGTGCATCCAGTAATCGGCCTGATTTTCTAATCATAGGATACAGTTACAACTTTAGGTTTACGGACATAAGATGCAAAGCATGAAAATTATGGCTGCTTTCATTCTCCCCTGGAAGTTGCGCTGACTGCCTTGCACGAAAACTAAGCCGAATACAGTACATATATCATTATACATCCTGGAAGTTGCTCTACATTCGGAGTCAGTTAATCAAACTCAAAATATCGGGAGCAAATCTGATGACTTTTAAACTCATTTTTCCTATTAAAACGACTTGATTTAAGTGCAGTATTGGAGAAATGCAATTGACAAGACAATGGCGCAAGCAGTCGTTCTGGAGCTCGGCGGTGAACTGCAAGTGTCTCCTGTGCATGTCAGCAGACACTTGCAGTTGGCAACTGACACTTTCCTCGTCATTCTGGCCCACTGGATTTTTCCCATGAAATTTTACTTGTCCTATAATCGCATTTTTTTGAGGCTAAATGTTCATAACGGTTCAATTAACTGTTCTGCTATTGTTACTCAAGAAGTAAAATTGGAACGGTGTTTTGCAAAAGCAGACAGAAAATTTGGTAAATGATTTTTTGTCCCACCAAGTCAAAATGAAATTAAATTTCATTAGGGAAAAAGTCTGAAATCTGTGTACAGATTTTATGTGTCATAAACTTCTAAAATAATTTTTATCGGACTTATATCCTGCACACTAAACTGTGCATGCACTTTAACTGTCACTACTCATTGTTGAAAATACGTAAAATACAATTTGTCAGTATACTAACAACTAACAACAAACTAACACTAACGAACGTTAAATTGGCCGTTATGATTTTATGTTCATGCACAAAAACAGAGGATCTTCGGAAATTTCATTGGTGAACATCAGAAATCTGGAGTTTCAGTGATGCTTAGCACGCACTCTTACAGAGGTACATAGTCACCAACCAGGTCTAAATTATGCACTCGAATAAAGAGCTTTCATCGGCTATGCGTCCAGAGGCAGTTGAACTTCAAACATTAGTTAGTAGAAGAAAGTGCTCTGAAGATGGAAAATGAGTATCTGTTCCAGTTAGAATTACAGACACAATAGAAGAGAAAATAATTTTATCAGGGTTAAAGTGGTTGTAGTAAAACCATTTAGTAAATGTTTTTTCTTGGATTGATTTCAGAAGCTTACTTCATATGTCTCTCAATGATGCTAAAGAATCTGCATGGGTATTGCTTCCTTCTTCAAGCATGTAGACGAAACATGGAAATTATTAATTTTGTCAGTTTACGGCAATCAATGTTAAGAGTGCAGTTACTGGAGTATAAAAAATTCTAAAAATTACTTCTACTTACGAGAGTTCTAAATGGTGATCCTGAAAGAGACAGAGAATTTCTTCCTGATAGATTTCTCTTTGGAAACAGTTAACTGTTCGACCAAGCTTTAGATTCTGTTTGCTCCAGGTATTGTTGTCTCCGACAAGCAAAACCATGTGTGTTGTTTTGACTTTTTCGCATTTGTTTCACCACTCCATGATTGAGGTCTCGCCTTTTGGCGGTATTATGTTAGGCTGATTGTATATTTGTTGACTGTGCTGGGCTCACCTTGCCAACATGGGAGTAATAATTACTGGAGACAGGGGACAGATGAACGCTTCATTAAGGCCTTCTTGCTGAAAACTTTGTGTCATCGTCTCCAAGCTTGGCTTGCGCCATGCAGTGTTTATCGTGGGCTCTTTTAAGGCAATCGACAGACACACAAGCCGTGACAAATATGACTCATTGGTTTTTCTTAATGCTCAGATACGTCGATTGTTGTGTTGCGTAAAGAGAAGAAAAGGATTTTAATTATGAGATTTTTATGTGGGACTTCAACATTACTTCAGCACAGAAGAATAGAATATAATTATTATGGGTAATTTTAAATCATATTTTTGAGGCATAGTAATAAATGACGAGAGTCTGTGTCATTATTTTTACTCAATAAATGGCATGAAGATTGTCAGTCATCGAATCGCTATACAGTTACATTGCAGTGTGAGACATCTTAGATCTGAGAGTGCTCCATGGGATGTTTTCAAAATTTTAATGTTTTTCTGCAAACTCACTCAAATGAAACTACGAAAACACGAGCTTTGTATTTCAAAAAATAACTTTCCATAACAGCCTGACAAATTTTTAGGTGAAGACCGGCGAAAAACACTGCGCAAGCTTATCACATGTTTAGCAAGTTAGCGTGAGTCTAATACTGCACCAATACATAAGGGGTAGGCAAGAAGTAGTCGGTGATAAGCGAGTCCGCGTTGCCTTATCTGGGGCCCATCGCCACGGTGGGCCACTCACGACCATCGATCAGTCTCGAGTGTCACGCTACACTTATTTGAGCCGTGACGGCACTCGGCGCCGCTGGTGGTGTGGGTATCATTGTCACTCAGGTCACCCGGTTACGCACCATCCAATCTGATCAGTGCTCGAGCCGCAAATTGATTGTTATTGCTGGGCATTTCGCCGGAGACGAATGACGGGCGAGCGAGCGAGACGACGAGCATCTCGTCCTCTATCGCCTCAAGTGTCCACTTTATTGATCACCTGACCAAGCTTATTTACGGCCTGCTCGAGTGATTTATCTTCCAAACGACAGAAGATTTAAAATTCACGAGTATGCTCTTCATTTCGTATAACCACAGGCCCTTCCACATCAAAGCAAACTCACGGCTACTCCTTGTGTGCACATTACCTTGCTCTTAAAGGGTAAATTTATGGACCATTACCGTAAAAAAATAAGCAGCAAGACGACAAGAAAGAAGATTTGTTTTCCCCCATCAAAATTTTTGCGAAGGATTCTTGGCCGTTAGCTAAGTGTGTCACACAGCTAGGACCTGGTACCGAGCAGCGTGGATTGCGACCTGTCAAACTTCTTGTGAAGACGAAGACCTACCTAGGATTACTTTTACTTATCTCACCTGAGTTTCAAGTAAATTTATATTCCATTCAAGCTTGTCTGATTTGGTTTAATCAAACCGCATAACCTCAAAAAAGTATAATTTTTGTAAGACAAGTACAATTATCCGTTTAATTTTCTTTGCGAAAACTGAACTTACACAGAAAGAAAGCCCATTCTTTGAGCAAAGTAACAATGTAATTTGAGAGCATTCTTTTATTAAGGTAGTCAACACTCTGTTCTGTGTTTTATTAATAGTGAAAAGAGTTATAATTCTACGTGTAAAGGATCGATGAGCGTTGCACCGAGATGTACTGCGCGCATCACCATTGAACAGAACAACTTAGTGTCCTCAAACCTGGCAAGTGTACTGCACATTTAAGTGTTCTCGTATCAGTAGTCAATGTGTTCTCAACTCCTTAATTAATTATTTCATACTAACTTCATTTATTTCATTTCATTAATGAATTAATTAATTACTCGCTAATTAGGAGTACAGAGATCAAACATATGGTTATGGGCGACACGAGTAATTAATTTCACTAGCAGACCCACACGTGAAAATTCACATGATTTTCCACAGAAAATTTTCGTTTGGTTTTCTAGTGGACGCAGGCCTTGCAAATGAGTTTCCACACTGAAGGATGTGCCTTTGGTATCCACAATACAATGCTTACAATACGAGTACATGTGTATAACCGATCGAATTTTCTCTTATCTTATTTTTTAAGAGCGTGAGAGAAAGACGGACCAAGTAAGCATGCAAGCAAGCGAGTGAGCAAGCAACCAACTGTGTATTCCACTATACAGGGTGTCCCAAAAAAAAACAGACCGAACTTTGAATTGATAAAGCTCTGCAGTTATTGTTGATAATTCAGTTCTGTATAGGCCAGCTTGTTATTTATGTAAATCTGTATCTACAATACCACTTGCATGAATGAAACATGTTTGCAAGAACAAGTTTTCCTCGCAAATACCCTTCATTATGCAGTTAACAAAAGAACAAAGAGTGCTTGTAGTCACAACCTGGATTTCGACTAGAAGCATTAAACGTGTGCAGGCCTTATTTGCTCATCATTTCCCTGGTCGAAGATCGCAATGCAAAGATATCATCTGGAAAAACGCTAATAAATCTAATCTAATCTAATACTAAGAATGACCGTTGTGTGTTTATATGTATATTTATATATATATATATATTTATTTATTTATTTATATGTTTCGTATTACGCTCTTAAGAATAGATTAGCACTGGCGTTCTTGGTTTTAGTTTGCTGTAGAATTAATACACTCATTTTCGCTGTACAAGTGCACTATAATGTCACTTTCCAAAAAATTAGAGAGATCCAGAGCCTTATATACTCGAGTCAGTATCGTGAATACCAAGTTCGGCAGTATATTGCGGCTCAAAAATACTGTATTCTAAGTGTTTATTACTGTCACAAGAAAAACTAGTTACCTTTGAAATAAGCTTAAGCATGGAAACTCCACTCGAACGAAAAAAAACTGAATTGAGAGTGAAAAAGAGGAGCGAGAAAAAGATTATCTCAAGAGCAAGAAGCTGTTGTAAGGCAACAGAAGCGGGATCAGTATGCAAGTAGTTCTCAAGAACGACTAGAGGCCATACGCTCAGCAGCAAGACTAAAGCAGGCGCAAAGGCGTGAACAGGAGGATGATGACCAGCGTTATGTTCGTAGAACGAATCTCAGAATAGCAACGCAAGAAGAATAGCTGCTGAAACTGAGGCAGAATCAAGTCAAAGGAGAGAAGATATGAGGCAGAGAGTGCAGCAAAGGATTGCCAATGAAACTGAAGAAGAAGCAAATCAAGGAGATGAGATGAGACTGAGAATGCAGCAAAGGATTGCCAATGAAACTGAAGAAGAAGCAAATCAAAGAAGAGATGATATGAGACAGAGAATAGAGCAAATGATTGCTCATGAAACAGCAAAAAAAGCAAATCAAAGGAGAGGAGATCTATTATAAGACTTAGAGTGCAGCAAAGAATTGCCGATGAAACTGAAAATGAAAGAAATCAAAGAAGAGAAAACATGCGTCACAGAATGCAAAAACTACACGCAAATGAAAATAACGAAAGAGCTACGATAAGGAGAAATCACAATGCAGTCGCTATAAGACAACAAAGATAAGGACAAATATATCTGATAGCAAATAATAATCATTTTGATGAAAATAATTCTCAGCAACATACGTTAGGAGGGATGAATTGGATCGGTTAGTTTTGTGCAGCAAGACATTTCCAACAAGAAAAGCCAAGCGATGGAAAATTCAACAACTGCTGCCACAAAGGAAAGTTGCAGCTACCGTTGAGAAGACCTTTTCCGCCATATCTTCAGAGTCTTTTTAGTGATCCAGATCATCCTCATTACGTAAATGTTAAAAATAACATCAGGTCATATAACTCATCACTTTCATTTGTTTCCATGGGAGCACAGATCGTCAGCCCTCCAGGCAGCGGCCCGTACTGCTTCAGGATACATGGTCAAGTCTATCACCAAACATCGCACTTGCATCCAGAGAATAACCAACAACGACAATTTGCACAGTTATACGTTGTAAGCTCTGCCGAAGCTACATCAATAAGACTTGATAATCCAACAAATGATGGCTGTATGGCGGAAATATTATCCAATCTTGAACGCATTATAAGAGAAAACAATGTCTTTGCCTTCAAAACACTGCATGGGGCAGAATTAATTGAGGCTCAACAGGCAGTTAACGAAGGAAGGCAACCATCAACTGTAAACATTACATTCAATAGAGATCGCATTGCAGATCATAGAACATATAACCTCCCAACAGTTGACGAAATTGCCATGGTGTTCCAAAATGCAGATGTGAACCTCCATTCAATAGAGACTCCAAAATTTATCCAAAAGTGCCAGAAGCTCCATTGATTAACT